>OZ038520.1:36087297-36244797 GCA_964036315.1 Acanthosepion esculentum
CGACATGGATTGGTCAGTCTATAAAAGACTGACGAGCTATTGAAGAAGAAGGAAAGTGAGACAGACAGAGAGAGCGAAGGCGACCCTTACGAACCTCCGTGACTTCCTTAGTATTATGAACTCTTGCTCATTTGTACTTTACGTACAATAAACCATTGTTATCTGTTACCTGATTTCTTGTGCTATTGTAATTTTTCCCCTCGGGAATACTTTGTTGTTTATATCATATAACCCATGATATAACAGTGGCGACGAGGATTCGAAAAGAACTCACGACGCAACATAACAGTGGGCCACGAGGATTCGAAATCAACTCACAAGACGATATAACATCGGCGAACGTAAATTCAAAATAAACTCACAAGGCAATTTAACAGTATCGAACGAAGAGTGAAAAAAACACCCCTCCAAAGATAACAGCGACGATCAAGTCAAACGTCGAATAATACGTTTTTACCAGTCGCTGGACTTGTTTATCGACTAAAGGTACAGTAATTTTGAATTTTATTTTTGTTGTGCCTTAAAAAAGTAATATGGAAGAGTTCTTGGAATTTTCGAAAACCATGTGTTCTACTATGCAGCAGCAGCAACAGACATATTGTGAAGAACAAAATAAATCGATTCAAAAACAAATCGAATTATTGCAAGTATAACAACAACAGATACAACTGCAGGAACGGCAAGAACAGCAGTTAGACTTACAAAAGCAAATTTTAAAGAAAGCCAGAAGTCTTGGAAAAGATATTAACAAAACAAGTCGATCAAAAGGAAAGATCAAGATTTTTCTCTGCTGAAGGGATTACTAATTCACTTTCAGAATTCCATTACAAACCTATGGAAGGTGTAACTTTTCCAGCGTACTTCAGACGGTACGAAAATATTTTTCAAAAAGATGTCAGTTATGGTCTGACGAAGAAAAGATTATATTACTATTACAAAAATTAGGTGCTCAGGAAACCACCAAGTACACTAATTTAATTCTACCAAAGAAGCCGGAGGATATATCGTTCAAAGAAACGATTAAAATATTGTCTAAAATATTTGGTGAACGTGAAAGTTTATTTCTCACACGTTATAAATGTTTAAATATGATTAAACAGGAAGAAGACGACTTTATTTCATACGCAGGAAAAGTGGATTCTCAGTGTGAATTAATCAAAATCAAAGAAATTAAAGAAGACATGTTTAAGTGTTTAATTTTTGCTCAAGGGTTAACTGCAACAAAGGATAAAGAAATTCGTTCAAGAATTATGGAACAAGATACAAAAGTAACGTTACAGAAAGTTACGGAGGAATGTAAGAAATTACTCAATATAAAACGGGACAATATAAGTATAGAGGAGAAAAATATTGCCCAAGTAAAAAGAGTTAAACAACGAGTCTACAAGGAAGTAAAATACTACTGCAAAGCACGGTGTACGTAAAAAAGAAAAATAAGAAAATAAGAGTATGCTGATTTTTCAACGCGGTTGAATGAATGTCTAAAGGACCACAGCTATCCTCTTCCTACGCCCGAAGAAATTTTCTCCAGGTTGAATGGAGGGAAAATTTCCTCGAAAATTGATCTGTCCGAAGCTTATTTACAAGTCAAAGTCGAGGAAGAATGTACAAAGTATCTAACTATCAATACACAGAGGGCTATACAACTTAAAACGTTTGCCGTTCGGGTTGAAGGTCGCCCCAAGAGTTTCAACAAATTATGGATACGGTGCTGGCTAGTCTTGAATTCGCAATGGCATACTTAGATGACATATTTATAAAGAGCCAAAATTTGGAAGAGCACAAAAATCATGTTCGAGAAGTATTCAAGAGAATACAGAATTACGGATTTAAAGTGGGCCTTGGCAAATGCGATTTCTGCATGAACAAAATTGAGTATTTGGGTCAGATAATTGATCATAAAGAAAGAAAGCCTAACCCAAATAGAACAGAAGCTATTAGAAATATGCCTATACCGGATAATGTAACGAAATTACAATCATTCCTAGGTTTAGCAAATTATTATAGTTTATATATTCCTAAAATGCACGAGTTGAGAGCTCCGTTAAACGAGTTATTAAGGAAAGGTAAGAAATGGTGCTGGACAAAAGAACGCGAAGAAGCATTTCAAAAAATAAAAAAGTGCTTATTATCGGATTTAGCATTAGCACATTACGATCCGAAAAAGGAATTAATTGTAGCATCAGATGCAAGCGAATATGGTGTAGGTGCGGTACTTTTCGAGGACGGATCAACGAAACCGATTGCACACGCATCAAGAACTTTAAAACCTGTGGAAAAATATAGTCAGATAGAAAAGGAAGGTCTGGCAATAATTTACGCCATTAAGAAATTTCACAGGTTTATTCATGGTAGATCGTTCGTTTTGAAAACGGACCATAAACCACTACTGTCGATTTTTGGTTCGAAAAAAGGCGTACCAGCTCATACTGCAAATAAATTACAGAGATGGAGTATTATTTTACTCAACTACAATTTCAAAATGCAATACTTTCCATCAAGCAAAATCGCACACGCAGATGGTCTATCTAGATTAATCCCCAAAAACTCTGAATTGCTGGAAGAAACGGTTATAGCAGCACTAAAAGTGGAAAAAGAACTAGAGGAAGTACTTGTTAACACCGTTAGAGAGCTACCAGTGACACTGGAAGAAATAAAAAAAAACAGCGAAAATGGATGAATATATTACTAACATGAAAAAACATGCAAGGTGGAACTTAAAGAAGAAAAAAGGTTTAAGGGTGTCTCCATTTTCGATATGCGACGAAACGCTGATGTATGCGGATAGAGTCGTAATACCGCGTGTTTTGAAAAAGTTTCATATGGGCCATCCTGGAACCTCCGGAATGAAGTCGCTAATGAGTGGTTACGTTTATTGGCCTAGAATGGACCAAAATATAGAAGATATGATAAAACAATGTAAAGGTTGTCAGTTAGCAGCCAAAGCTCCACCGATAAGGACTCAACCCTGTCCAAAAACGGACGTTCCGTGGACACGTATTCATATTGACTATGCAGGACCATTAAAGGGATACTATTATCTAGTAATCGTAGATAGTTTTTCCAAATGGCCTGAAGTTTATAGGTATAAACACCCGACAGCTTCAAACACAATAAAAGCGTTAGACGAAGTATTTAGTCGTTTTGGAGTAGTAAATACAATTGCAAGCGACAATGCTACTATGTTTACCGGGAAGGAATTCAAAGATTACTGTGATTCGTTGACAATCGAACACGTAACAACGCCGACGTACAATCCTAGATCAAACGAACAGGCAGAAAGTTTTGTCGACACATTCAAGAGAGCATTAAGAAAAAATAACGGAATCGACACTGAAGAAAAAAGCTTACAAAATTTTTTAGCAGTATATAGGATAACACCAAATCAGAATACACGCTAATCTATCACCTGCAGAAATTATGTTTGCAAGGAAAATACGTTCAGTGTTCGATAGAATATTACCAAATAAGAAAAAGAAAAATTATACGAAAGTAAATACAAAATTTACAACGTATAAAGAGGGCGATAAAGTCTTCTTTAAGAACTATCGGTCAGGAAAGTGTTTTGGGGAGGACGGTATAGTGTCAAAAAGAATCGGTAGTAATATATATTGTAAAAGGAAAAAAAAATTCTGCTAAAGACATATTAACCAAATGAGATACCGATACATTGAAACCATGGAAAATGACAGCGAAATACCGATGGAAGTTTTATACGATGCTTTCCAAATCCAACCCCCCATAAATAGTGAAGTACCGATGGAGGTAACATCGACTCCAAAAATCACTGATTTTCAAAAATGGTAGGAGAAAAAGTGATAGAAAAAGGAAGAGGACTACACGTCTATGTCCAAATCCAAAGAGAAGAAATTATTGAAAGCAAAATTCTAGGGAAGAATTTAGCTCAGGGGAAGGTGTTATAGTGGAACAACCTGGCACACCCCGACATGGATTGGTCAGTCTATAAAAGACTGACGAGCTATTGAAGAAGAAGGAAAGTGAGACAGAGAGAGCTGTTGGGGATTAGTGAATGTATTTGTTAAATCAGAAGGAAATTATTTGTGATGGCGTGTTCGATAAAATTCAATCCTCAACAATATTAATTAATTTTGAACAGGTCATGCAAAAACAAAGTTTAAAAAACAAAGGCAAGTTGAATGCAAAACAATAATGGTTTATATACAATTCAAATATGTACAAATGTGTTAAAAAACTTGGTGTGTTGATTTTTTAGTACGTTTGAAAGCTTTTGAATGTGTTAATAAGATTTGTTCAAAGGATTAAACAGTTGTTGTTTTATGCGGGTGTTTACGTACAATTGTTTTTTAGTCAATAGAAGTTGCGTACCCTTAATTGTTCTTCGTATGAAATGTTTTGAGTTATTAATACTTATTTCGTAGTGAGGGAAAATGTCACTTTTTAAGTACAATAATTGAAGTTTGTAAAGTTTTTGTTTGACAGAGAGAGAAAGATTATGTCAAATGGTTGTTGAGTCAGAGTTTGATTTGCGCGGGAAGATCAAGGTTTTGAATTGCGTGGATTTGTTTTGGCGTCTCTCTATATGCTGGAGTCTGACTAACTAAGCAGGTTGAGTTTCTTCTTTTTATAAGTTTTTAGATAGAAAAATAGTCTCAAGAAATTTGAGCACCAAAGTGATTTTTCACGTGCATTCTAGGCTGTTAACCAATGAGAAACTGAGTTGCTGACATTAGTGTTCTGATTGGATAACAGGTGTGTGTGGGTGTAAAATGGATTGTTCTGTTAGTAGGGGTGAAGGATAACGTGGATGATTCCACAATTACCCCCCCCCCCCAGGTTAATAGTCATTATGTATGAATATTAATATGTGATATATGTCCTGAACTTGGTAGGCCAATGAACATACCTACCCGATTTGGTACAGGTAGTCTTTGTTGTCGTAGCGGTATCTGTTAGACGTGTTTGTATATGTATTGTAGTGATTCCGTTTGTGTTGCATCTCGCGTAGTTGAATTTTCATTACCATTTTGCATGTATGCTGGTTTTAAACGATCAATGCTTACTGTGTTGTGCTTTCCAGAGATGTCGATTACGAAGTATTTTGGTGATCGGGAAATAACTAGGTGTGGTCCAGTGTAGTTTGGTGTTAAGGGTTTGCGAACAGCGTCTCGACGGAGGAATACGTAGTCTGCTGAATGTAAGTCTGCCGGTATGCAATATGGTTTATTGTATGCCTGAGTTGGTGTGTAAATTATGTCAGTCATCTTTTGCTTTAAATCAGTAACGAAGTGACTGAAAGCGGCATTCTCCGTGCTGTTGTTGAAAATCTGTCCAGGTAGAGTCGAAGGTTTACCAAAGACTAACTGTGCACTGGTACACTTTAAGTCCAACTTCACCGTGTTGCGCAGCGCAAGCATGACAAAAGGTAGCTTGTCCACCCAGGTACGACCGGTGGTGAATGCTATTAGAGCATACTTAAGCTGCCTGTGAAACCTCTCCACCAGGCCATTGCTACAAGGGTGATAAGCTGTGGTGGAGATGTGCTTGATTCCCAGTAGGCTTGTAAACTCACTGAAGAGAACAGACTGAAACTGTGGGCCCCTATCGGTAGTAATGACCGATGAGCATCCAAATATTGAGATCCAATGAGTGAAAATTGCATTTGCTACAGTCTCGACTGTTATTGACGACAATGGTACTGCTACTGGCCATCGTGTGAAACGGTCAATTATGGTAAGTATATATTCGTTTCCGTTCACACGATCCAGGGGACCGACTAAATCCGCATGTATGTGTGTAAAGCGACCATCAAGGTTCGGAAAGGTTGACGAAGGTGCTTTAGTATGACGTCCAATTTTGGTTGCCTGGCTACGTTGACATGTGCGGGACCACTGTTTGATGTCAGTTGCCATACCGGGCCAGACGAATCTGTCCGATATGGTCCGCAACGTTGCTTTAGCACCAGGGTGAGCTTGTGAATGGAAATGTTCAAATATTGGTCGTCGCATAGACGGAGGAAGATAAGGGCGTGGACTGCCCGTACTGATATCACAGTATACTAATTTTTCAGTGAATCGGTAGCGGTCTCTTTTCCATCTGCAAAGAGGTATCGGATTGAACGGAGGAAAACGTTTCGTCGCTAAGCTGCTCTTCTGCAAGTGTGTCAAAGTTGAGTGTAGCGGTTTGTACTGGACTGAGTGTTGCACGAGACAATGTGTCTGCGACGGTAGTATTTGTTCCTTTTACATAGCGAATGTCAGAAGTGAATTGGCTTAAGTTATATAGTCCATATAACGGACGTCTCGAGGACTGTGTTTGTATGGAGTGTAGGGCATATGTCAACGTTTTATGGTCAGTGAATATTGTAAATTCACGACCTTCCAAAATGTGACGATAGTGCCGAATTGCTAAATATATTGCAAGTAACTCCCGCGAGAAGGTATTATACTTCTTCTGCGCGGAGTTGAGCTTGAGAGAGAAAAACGATAACGGTTTCTCTCTTCCATGGTGTAAGACAGCGCCTACGGTGTTAGAAGATGCATCAGTAGCTAAGGTCAGCTTGGCATCGTCTGATGAAGTGATATAAGACAACTTTGTACATTTTTGCAACGCGTCTTTTGCAGAATTAAAGGAGTTCATTTCTTCAGGTGATAAAGAAATCTTCGAATTTTTTTCTTGTGTCTAGACTATATATTAGTCAAAGGTAACAGGATCGAAGCACAATCAGGAATAAATTGGCGGTAATAATTGATCATCCCTAAAAACCTTCGGAGTTGTCGTAAGGTGGGGGTGGTGTTAAATTTGTTATTGTGTTTACTTTCTGGTCTAAGGGAGTTAAGTCATGTTCGTCAATGTTATGACCAAGAAAGGTTAAGCTTAGGACGGTAAATATGCACTTATCAATGTTTAACTTGAGGCCATAGTGTTGCAGACGTTGAAAGACAGTTTGTAAGTGCTCATGGTGTTCCTTGTGCGACTTGCTGGCTATCAAAACATCATCGATGTAAGCATAAGTATAAGGTAGTCCACGGAGGACTTCGTCGATGAGTCTCTGGAACGACTGGGCTGCATTACGCAAGCCAAAAGACATTCTAGTAAATTCGAACAGACCAAAAGGAGTTGTTACTGCAGTTTTGGGGATATCAGATTCTTCTATAGGGATCTGGTAAAAAGCTTTTCGCAGGTCTAATTTAGTGAAGACTTTGGCACCTTACAGGGATAAAGCAAAATCTTTTATGTGTGGGATTGGATATTTATCCGGAATTGTTTGTGCGTTGAGAAGTCTGTAATCACAACACGGACACCAGTTGAGAGAATCTGCCTAAGGTACCATATGAGGCGGTTAGCATAAGGACTTGACGATGGGCGAATTATTCCCAATTTAAGCATGTTACTAAATTCGTCTCTAGCTTTCCGTAATTTGCTGGAGTGGAAACGGCGAGGCTGGGAATAAACTGGAGGTCCTGTTGTCTTTATCGAGTGCGTAGCATTATGTTTGATTGGTTCCGCGTAAGTGAATGATGACAGTAAAGGTTGGTATTTACGTAGCAAATCTTCGTAGTCATTGGCTTTTGGTACTACGGCGGTTAAACCTAGTGTCAAATGCTTTGAAATAAAACCACAGCGTTTTAAATTAATGCTTGTGTCTGCCAGCGTGCGTGAAGCTAGTTCAACGGACAAATTTAAGAGTGTGAGAAAATCCGCACCGAGAATTGGCATTTGAACATTAGCTACTGTGAAGGTCCATGTGAATTCTCTTCTTAAACCGATATTTAATGACAAGATGCGTTCACCGTAAGTAGTAATAGGTGTGCCATTTGCTGCTTGCAATTTCAACGACGCTTGCTTGGTTAGTGTTGACTTATCGCAGTATTTCAGTGGTATCACACTAATCTGTGCGCCGGTATCTAGATGACTGTTCCTATCACGAATGTAGAAAAGGCGGTTTGCGTTATTAAGTCTGGCATCCAACGCCTTTACTTGGGTGCCAGAAAATTCGTTTCCCTGAACATTAGTTGAAGATGTATTCTTGTAAGCACATGGCGGTTGGCATTTTTTTTTTTTTTTGCGCGCGCGCCAAACACCTCATGGTACCAGCAGTTACCATGCTGACGGCGGTGATGATCATGATGGTGGTGTCGGCGACGCGACGCTGAGCGTAGTCTACGGTGGTCATGTCGGGCAATAGAGTTGCCACGACTTCTCGGCGTGTTTTGTACTTCGTAGAGCCGTAGAGAAATCTTTTGCAATTCAGATGACAAAAATTGTAGTTTCTGATTAAGATCCGATGTGAGGTCATTTGATGTAGTTGTAGAAGAAATGTGTTGAGTCGGGGCGGTGTCAGCTACTTTGCTCGCGATTATAGCCAATTTTTGAATATCAACCTCATCCGTTAAGGCGACTAGAATTCGAATTATTTCGGGCTGAAGCTTGTCTAGCCACATTTGTTTGAGGACAGTATCGGATATGCTGTTGTTACCAAGCAATGACTGCATTCGACGTAATAACTGGGATGGCTTGCTGTCGCCTATAGTTAAGTTGGTTAGTAGGTCTCTAATTTTGCGTTCTTCGGAAAATCCGGTTCGATGTAATATAGCTTGTTTTAATGTTTCATAGGGTTTGTCTGTTGGCAAGTTGGCTAGTATATCAGCTACCTCTGCAGCGACTTCCGCGGGTAACTTCTCGACTACCGAGGTAAATTTTGATTGTTGAGATGTGGTATGCCGCGCTTGAAATATTGCGTCCAGTTGTAGGAACCATGTCTGGACATTGGGGTTATATGCTGGCATTTCCAGTCTGACTGCTGCTTCTGTCGAAGGAATAGGATCAGTCATGTTGAACAGGTAGGAACTTGAAAGGAAAACAGTAGCTCTTCGCGCCTTTTATGAGAAGGGAAAAAGATGAAATCTGGTTGTGATGTGATTAAAATATTCTCGTTTTTTGAACGTCTCCGCTAAAAATTCCGTTGGTAGCTTTTTTTTTCTTTTTTTTTTTTTTACTTCTGTTTAAACGTCGGGGTTACCAAATTTGTTGGTACTCCGACATGCAAACGTTGGTGGTCACCATTTTTGTTGGGGATTAGTGAATGTATTTGTTAAATCAGAAGGAAATTATTTGTGATGGCGTGTTCGATAAAATTCAATCCCCAACAGAGCGAAGGCGACCCTTACGAACCTCCATGACTTATCTCCTGTTTTCCTTAGTATTACGAACTCTTGCTCATTTGTACTTTACCTACAATAAACCATTGTTATTTGTTACCTGATTTCTTGTGTTATCGTAATCTTTCCCCTCGGGATTACTTTGTTGTTTATATCGTATAATCCACGATATAACAATTTACACACGACAATAATAATTTTAAGGGACTTTTCGCAACCATAAAATTTTAATACTGCTAATGGAATTCTGCAACTTGCCTACATTATTTTTCCTTTAAGAAAGGACAATTACTTATTTTTCAACAAGGAAGATTTTACTCTTTGTGTAAAGACAATTTATCATCTTTTATACAAAATCACTAAGTTTTTTAGGAAATCATTGAGCCAGCCTAGGAACACAAAAAAGTAATCTTGGTAGCGTCCCGCTAAACAGATTTATTTGCAATATAATATTTTCTCTTAAATTGTAAACTATCTTGGTCCTAATTCATTGATTTTAATTTTTCGCAACCAAAGTTGTTCCAAATATCCAGATTTCATAAATGTTGAATATATTGTTTATTTTATTACACTAGTAGATGTGGTATTAGAAATTGATATATTCATTGAAGATAAATATATTTTCACCAGGCATAAGGATGTGTTTATTGCGGGTGTTACATACACATTAAGATTAATACGTATCTTCCGGAATATCCACAACAAACGAGCAGACTTCTATATGAGTCCGAGTAATATAATACAAAGAAACAATAAAAAGCAATACATGTCCAAACAAATGATAATGTATTAACAAGAAATGTATACACGTGACAAAGACAATGATATGTCTAAAAAATAGAATGTGAAAGCCTTTTTGGTTCAAAGGATGTGAAGTGAGTGAATGTGCGTACGTACATATATTGTCTGTTTGTTTGTGCGTTTCCCAATGGGTAACGTGTTTTCCCGCAAAAGAGTATTTATAGTGCCGGAGAGCGTTCCCTAGTAGCAGTTTCAGAAAAGTAAATGAAATTAATCCCACAATACTCCAGGTGGGTAGAACTTTATTCTGCCCATATGCATAATGAATTCGTGAAGGTTTGTTTCTGTCTTCGTGAGCTGAAAAGAAAAGTGTTGGAAGGGTAATTGAGATGTGTATTCAAACATGTCGACGAAAATGAGCTTGTTCTGTCATCAGCGTACTGTTTTATTTTCTAGTTGAATGTAGCACGCTCGGGAAAATCCGTTGCTAGTGAAGGTTGTTCAGCGTTTGCTATTAAAATTTGTTTTTCGTTGAACTAGTTTTGTAGTCTGTCGTATTGGTTCTGTTCGTTGGAATGGTTTTGTTGGTTTGCTTTGCGAGGGTGATGTTGTCGTACAAAATTTAACAGAAGCATCGTTGTGGTTAAGTTGAGCTGATGTAAAAATTTCTACCGAGTGTCGAATGCATGTTTGAGAAATTTGCTATTATTGTCGATTTTTCTATCGTACTCGCAAATTGTTAGTGTCGTTCGAGTGACATCGTCGAAGAGTGAAAAAAGGACAGTGGGCCTCCTTTTGAGGTATGCCAAACTTTATCTGATTAGCCCAGAAGAAACAGTGTTGATTAAAGTTGAAATTGAGTTGTATTTTCGTTTTATCGGAAAAACATTTTTCGAGATGTCTGCTGGTTGAGATCAAGTCGGAGAACATCATGTGTTGCGTACATATGTTGTAGTGATTGAAATTTGTGATTTTGCACTTTCATAATGTCTAATCACAAATTTTATAGGTGTGTAATTTTTTTTGCTATATGTTCATAGTGTCCGCCGTATGTTGTAGGGTAGGAAGAGAAGTTTGTCGATGTTTTTCTTCTCTGGCTCTCAGCCAGTGGCGTAGCTAATGTTTTTGCAGCCCGGCATCATCATGTTTGCCGCACCTTACCAGAAGGAATACAATATTACAATGCACATTAGCCCCTTAAAGTATATATATATTTGCACACATCATTACAAAAAATTGTAAATTGTGTATATAAAATTTAATCTGTTGTTTCAAACATGTATTTTTTGTTGTGATTGAATATCGTTATCATTTGGCCATTTCTTATAATTTATGTTTCTGGATATAGCATATTTTATTTGCAGCACAATCTTAAATATTCACGCAGCCTTCCTAGATCCACTATATATATATATATATATATATATATATATATATATATATATATATATATATATATATATATATATATGCACATTTCATTAAAAACGACTGACGAGGTGCTTTTATTTAGTTTTTTATATAATTTCTCCTGCGATCTAATAAAGTTTTTCTTTTTAGATGATAAATTATATAAAAACTGACCGAATGTTCTTTTTATCCGAGCGCTTTCAGCTATACATTTAGCCATGTTCAAGGATTATATTTCAACTGTTAGAATTAGAAATAGTTTGTTATATGTATGTTTTATAAAATGATTCATTATTTTTTTGTTTCAAAACATGGTCAAGATATTATGTCCATGTTCAAAGTTAATATTATTAAGTGTTGGTTTGTTTGTTTTTATTAGTAAGGCTTCCATTATTTTTAGCCTTTTTTGCAAGTGGATGATGCTATTATATTAGTGTTGTCGACAAGTATATTCCGAATAGTGTCCGGTAGGTCTCCATGAATATTTAAATGAGATCTAATTGAGCCAGAAAGGTGTAGAGTTAGTCTACGTGTTAAACAATTTGTAGTGTGGCCTATATAATTATTTACGAAAGTTGATTCTTGAGGAATACAATTCCTTAATGGGCATTTGAATTCGTAAATAATTGCTCTATTTAATTTTGTTCTAGGAGGTGAATTATTATTTTTAACTATAAGGTTAGAAGTTTAAATTTTTTATAATAAATAATTAATCCTATTTTTTTGCTATTGTCAACTGGTGTTATGCATTTTTTTATAATGTTTAATTCTACATTCTTCCTGTTTATAATTTTCGTTCATCTTATTTTTATAAAAAATATTAATATTATTCTTTATGTTTCTATTCTCGTTATTTATTCGTACAAAAATATACAAATTGTGGCACAAGGCCGAAAAAAGGGAGGGGTAAAGGCTCGTCTTAACTAACTATCCTATACCTAGCTAATCAGATTCGCGACCCATTCATACATTACAATTGACACATTCACCACAAGAATTCGTCCGTCACCATTCAATCCTCCATACACCATAATACCACATCCTCACCAGAGGGGACCTACAAAAACGCGCCCCACACCATAAACATTTGATGATAATAAAATATATACAATTCTAATCATGAAAAGATGAAAGGGGAGGGAGATGAACCCCATAACAAACTAAAATTCAACAATTTTTTAAACTAAACATAATTTATGTTAGTAGGGCCCGTCCAACCCCCAAAATAGAGAGGCCGCTGTATTCTGCCCAGAGGACAAAATCAAGAAGCACTCTCGCTAAGGGAGTGGGAAAGAGATAAAATAACTCGGACATGGGGAAGTAAAAGGCTGATCCAGTTGAGATGAAAATGAAAGTCAAAACAAACTAGGGAGGTTGGGAATCTCGACTTAGATCATAACTAAAAAGGTGGCCGGGAAACAGGCCGGGAACAACACTTACTCATATTAACTAGGTACACTTAAGCTTGTCTAACCTAACCAAGGGGAGGGTTCCACAGGAAACCACCCCGATGTGACTTAGGTTGACCTAGAAAAGAAAATCAAGGCTAGCCCCGTTCAAACGAACCAAGCTCGCCTCTTTTACCCACCTTTCACTGAAGACTGTCGAATGCAATCGTTTTCTATCAGTTCTAATCTTCATCCTGAGCTGATGCTCAAAGAATCGGATCAGATCCTGATGCGTAAGACTATTGCCTCGCAAGACTTCCTCCATTCGCGTCGTCCATATCACCATTCGAGCCGTGGCTAGCAGCGTCAGAAACACCATTCGTTTCACCCCGGAATACGGGGGCGACACATTGTCACACGCGTATGCGCGATCAATGGACACGAGTTCTTCGGGAGCGAGACGAGCCGTCAGCTCGCCGACATGGTCCCATAAGGGGCGGAACCGGGGGCAATGGTAGAAGGCGTGGGAAGCCGTTTCTTCTAATCCAAGGCCACACCGTTCACAGTCTGGCAAATCCGCCAAACCCCATATGAAAGCCTTGTCGTTGAGAGGCAGCCGATTCCGAGCCAATCGCCAGGTAAGCGAAAACTCAGGGTTACTCAGATAATCCGCCGCTGGCGCCCAAGACCAGTAGGAGCGGTAGTCTTCCTCCGAACAGCAGAGCGTATCACGTAGGGGATCCTTCGCGCGACCCTCCACTAATCCCCGATAGAAGACCTTCCTAGGCCGTGAAAGGTCACTGGACCGCGGAATAGCCTTCAAGGCTAACCGACACTCGCGGAGGAAATGCGATTCATTCCGGGCTTTACGACCGCGCTCAACCCTCGAGATGGGGGGACTGATGGTAAGGCTAGGGAACGCGTCCCTAACAATCCCCTCTAGAATCGGGTCTCCTCTAGTCAATGCACGGCGTAGGAAAGCCAACCGAGAGGCACGGATGTGACTCCTCAAGTGTGGCATTCCCAGCCCCCCATGACACGGACGTTTGGTGCAGACTCCTCTGTCGACCCTGTTCGCGTGTCCCCTCCATAAAATGGAGGATAGCGCTTGCTCGAGCGCCTTCTTGTGGGCCTTACAGAGAGGAAGTACTGACAATCGATAAAGAATCAGGGGGAAAATGTATGTAACACACACCTCCGCCCTGCCCTTTACGGACAACCTCCGTCGATTCCAAGTCTTACCGGCAGAAACGACCTTTGCTAGTACTTCAGACCAATTTTTCTCCAGCTGGAGGTCGGGTCCAAACCACACTCCAAGAATGCGGACAGGACCGTCCGTCCAACCAAAGCGGCCCGGAAGATCACGCCCCTTCCAGGCAACTAACCGCGGTTTATCTTGGCCCCTGTCACCTTCTCGTACCGATCAAGCGACTTCTGTACCGCCTCAATGTCACCACGGGACGACACGAAAGCAGATACGTCATCGGCGTACGCGGAAACCCTGGCTCGAGACCCTCCAGGAACGGCGATCCCGCGTAGGGCCGGACTGCACGCCTCGTCCTTCAGCCGGCGCAGGAGAGGCTCCAACGCCAAAGCATACAGGAGAGGCGACAGCGGACAACCTTGACGAACCGACCTCGACAGAACAAAAGCGCCCGACAACTTTCCGTTCACCTGTACCACAGGACTGGGGGAGCGATACAGGAGGCTAATCCAACGGCAGAAGTCGGGTGCGAATCCGGCGGCCTGCAGGACAGTAGCTAGGTAGCGATGGTCGACCTTATCAAATGCCTTGGACTGATCCAAATTGATCAGCGCGGCTTCGTCGTCGTCTTTTACGCCCTCTAGGATCGTGCGGATCAAATGCAGGTTGCTCTGAATTGTTCGGCCCCTCAGAGAACAAGTCTGCTCAGGTCCCAACAGAGACTCGGCAACTGACTGCAAACGCTCCTGCAGGATCTTGGCCATAATCTTTAACTCTGTAGTGTGGCCTATATAATTATTTACGAAAGTTGATTCTCGAGCAATACAATACCTTAATGGGCATTTGAATTCGTAAATAATTGCTCTATTTAATTTTGTTCTAGGAGGTGAATTATTATTTTTAACTATAAGGTTAGAAATTTTAAATTTTTTATAATAAATAATTAATCCTATTTTTTTGCTATTGTCAACTGGTCTTATGCATTTTTTTATAATGTTATTAATTCTACATTCTTCCTGTTTATAATTTTCGTTCATCTTATTTTTATAAAAAATATTAATATTATTCTTTATGTTTCTATTCTCGCCGTTGCTATTAGTTACTTTGAACAAGAATCGCCTGATGTGGAAATCTAACAATTGATTTGGAAATCCGTTATTAATCAGCGTTTGCTTTATATAGTTTTTAAGTTACGAATTATTTTTAATTCAAGAGACGCGTTAATGTTCATGTGCAGGCGAAGCCATGTGATCGTATGAAGGTGTGAAAAAGATTTTTTATTGTAAATACCGAAAGATCAAAAATACGTTATGGAATTTTTTTTAAAATTCAAGGGAAATGATTCTGTGATCATCTAATTACGTAGAAATATATTATAGACATTGAAGGATGTTTCCAGAAATATTATAAGCTATGCGATTAATAAGAAGTCTATTGCTTTTAATATGTAGTGCCTCTAAAATTTTAAGGCGTCTAATGTCTGTATGTTATTATTTATTTGCATTTTAAAATACAAAATGTGCCACAAGGGCTAAAAATGGGGAGGGGGGAAAAGACTGGTCTTCTCTAGTCCTACCTGAAAACTATCTAGTCTCATTCGTTGACCCATTCGTACTTACAATTTTCCTTTCACCATAACAACACATTTACTTTCACAACACAATCACCAAAATACCACATTTTCTCGATGAAAAGCCCTAACATGAATTTTTATTTACAAAATCATCGAGGGATGGGGAAAAAAATCAAAAACCCAATGTTTATATACAATGTAAAATATGTATGTACAAGAAACTAAACAAACCAATATTAGTAGTATGACCCTTCCAAAAATGTGGCAGAAATCTCTATTAACTGGGATGAACAAATCCAGAGAACAGAGACATCTGTTACCTAAAACGTGGGGAGGGGTGGAGACAAGAAACTAAAAAGGAGGACAAAAAAACAGGACTTATGTACTTGCATGCTCTAGCTACGTTGAAAGGAAAATATTTAGCCCTGAGGAGGCCAAAACTGAACATGAAAATGTCCTATCTTATCTTAAAAGGCTGGGATGACTAATGTTTCGGTTCGAGGCCCAAAATCCTCTTGCTTAAGTTGCGTCCGACAACCACTCTAGGTCAGCGCTTCTCACTCGCACCAAGCGCGAAATTTTCACCCACCTTTTGTCAAAATTCCACGAGAAGAGACGCGCCCTCTCCGCCCTGATCTTAAGCTGATGCCTAAAGAATGAGACCAGTTGCAAAGAGGAAAATTTCTCACCTGCGTGGAACTCCTTCTGTCTAGTCGTCCACACCACCATTCGCATAATGCCGAGCAGACACAAGAGCACATAGTGCTGATCCCTGGACATTGACGGTACCACATTGAAACAAACAGAACTGGCTTCCAGGACAAAAAACTTTCCGTCCAAGACGCGAACCATGTAGCCTTCAATCAGCCTGCACAGAGGTTGCACAACGTCGCAGTGGAAGAAGGCATGTTCAATTGACTCCTCCCAGTCACCACAGCGAACACATTTTGCTGAAATCGCCAAACCCGTTGCGCAGAGCTTTTTGTCGACCCAGAGAGCCCCTCGCAACACCAGCCAGGTTAGTGATGCCTCGTCGTTGTTGAGACATTTCAACCCGGGCGCCCAAGGCGAGACGGAGCGAAACTCCTTGTTCGTAAGGCCCAGCTTGCCCGGAAGCTTGTCCTTGGCAATCCCCCTCACTGCCACCCGATACAAAGCCTTCCGAGACATATCCCGTGTGTCGGAGAGGCGATCTTTAACCTTTAACAGGCAACGCAGCGCGTCTCTACATTCCTTATAAAAGAGGCATTCACCTTCAGGTGAGCGGTGCGCCTCCGCCTCGTCGAAATGCACACTTTGAAGGGACGGAAAAGATTGACGGTCGTCTTCCTTCCAGAATTCGCCTTCACCGTCGTTTTGCGTACACATCCGTTCTAGGAAATTCAAGCGGAGCGTATGCTGACGTGTCTCGACGCTTGGCATTCCCAGACCGCCTTCGGCAGGATGGAGGCAGCAGACTTCGCGACTTACCATGTGAGCCTTTCCTCTCCAGAGGAAATCGAAAAGCTCTTTAACGAAATTGACTAGTACGGTAGACGGGAGTGGAAGAACCGAAAGCCGGTAAAGGAGAATCGGGTAGATGTGCGAAATGCACACTTCCGCCCTCCCCTTCAAGGAAAGATTCCTTCGAGTCCACAGACGAACTGCTTCGTCGACCTTCCTTCGAACTTCCGACCAATTTGTGTCCAGCAGAAGGCCGAGACCGAACCAGATACCGAGTATCTTCACCGGCCCGTCCGTCCAGCTGAAGGGCCCGGAGAGAGTAACTCCCTCCCACTCAGCCAACAGCAAGCCAACTGACTTTTCGCGGTTGATTTTGGCTCCTGCCACCGTCTCATACCTGCAAATCTCTTTGCCGACTTCGTGAATCTCGGCGGTGTTCGTTACGAAAACAGACACGTCGTCAGCATAGGCGGAATACTTGGCCGCTTTGGTGGCACCAGGTAAAGAAATTCCAAGAAGGACCGGATTCGCCTTTAGCTTGCGAAGGAAGGGCTCCCACGCAAGGACATAGAGCATAGGCGAGAGCGGACAACCCTGACGAATGGATCGAGACAAGGTGAAAGGCTCCGACCTTACCCCGTTCACTTCCACCAGTGCCCCCGGGGACTTGTACAGGAGACGGATCCAGGAACGAAATTGTGGCCCGAAACCGGCAGACGCGAGAACAGCCTCGAGAAAACGATGGTCCACCCTATCGAATGCCTTGGACTGATCCAAATTGATCAGCGCGGCTTCACCGTCGACTTTTTCCATGATCTGGCGAACCATATGAAGGTTGTCCTGAATAGTCCTGCCCCTCACAGCGCATGTCTGTTCGGGACCGATCAGACTATCGATGACAAGCTGCAAACGGTTGGCCAAGACCTTCGCCAAAATCTTCAACTCTACATTGAGCATAGTCAAAGGGCGGAAATTATCTAACCCATCCCCTCTGCTTTTGTTCTTGCGTAGCAACTTCATGACATCCCTGGTGAAGCGTTGGGGTATGTTCCCATTCCTCAACCAGTGGTTGAACATCAGTGCCAGCAGCGGAACAAAAACGGGCGACAGCCTCAAGTACACCTCGTAGGGAAGACCGTCTATACCCGGAGTCTTGTCTCGGCCGGCCTGCTTCAGCGCTTCCCAGATTTCCTCCTCGGTGACGGCCCCTTCGCACACATCTGCTTCCCCCGTCTCGAGACGCGGAAAGTCGGCTAGATATGCGTCGAAATTGGCGGGGCTCAGTCCGGGATCCCTGGTGAAAAGGTCGCGGAAATGAGACCGAAACGCCTCGCAGATGCTTTCGTTTATAGTCACCTTTTTAGATGATAAATTATATAAAAACTGTCCGAATGTTGTTTTTATCCGAGCGCTTTCGGCTATACATTTAGCCATTTTCAAGGATTATATTTCAACTGTTAGAATTAGAAATAGTTTGTTATATGTATGTTTTATAAAATGATTCATTTTTTCTGTTTCAAAACATGGTCAAGATATTATGTCCATGTTCAAAGTTAATATTATTAAGTGTTGGTTTGTTTGTTTTTATTAGTAAGGCTTCCATTATTTTTAGCCTTTTTTGCAAGTGGATGATGCTATTATATTAGTGTTGTCGACAAGTATATTCCGAATAGTGTCCGGTAGGTCTCCATGAATATTTAAATGAGATCTAATTGAGCCAGAAAGGTGTAGAGTTAGTCTACGTGTTAAACAATTTGTAGTGTGGCCTATATAATTATTTACGAAAGTTGATTCTTGAGGAATACAATTCCTTAATGGGCATTTGAATTCGTAAATAATTGCTCTATTTAATTTTGTTCTAGGAGGTGAATTATTATTTTTAACTATAAGGTTAGAAGTTTTAAATTTTTTATAATAAATAATTAATCCTATTTTTTTGCTATTGTCAACTGGTGTTATGCATTTTTTTATAATGTTTAATTCTACATTCTTCCTGTTTATAATTTTCGTTCATCTTATTTTTATAAAAAATATTAATATTATTCTTTATGTTTCTATTCTCGTTATTTATTCGTACAAAAATATACAAATTGTGGCACAAGGCCGAAAAAAGGGAGGGGTAAAGGCTCGTCTTAACTAACTATCCTATACCTAGCTAATCAGATTCGCGACCCATTCATACATTACAATTGACACATTCACCACAAGAATTCGTCCGTCACCATTCAATCCTCCATACACCATAATACCACATCCTCACCAGAGGGGACCTACAAAAACGCGCCCCACACCATAAACATTTGATGATAATAAAATATATACAATTCTAATCATGAAAAGATGAAAGGGGAGGGAGATGAACCCCATAACAAACTAAAATTCAACAATTTTTTAAACTAAACATAATTTATGTTAGTAGGGCCCGTCCAACCCCCAAAATAGAGAGGCCGCTGTATTCTGCCCAGAGGACAAAATCAAGAAGCACTCTCGCTAAGGGAGTGGGAAAGAGATAAAATAACTCGGACATGGGGAAGTAAAAGGCTGATCCAGTTGAGATGAAAATGAAAGTCAAAACAAACTAGGGAGGTTGGGAATCTCGACTTAGATCATAACTAAAAAGGTGGCCGGGAAACAGGCCGGGAACAACACTTACTCATATTAACTAGGTACACTTAAGCTTGTCTAACCTAACCAAGGGGAGGGTTCCACAGGAAACCACCCCGATGTGACTTAGGTTGACCTAGAAAAGAAAATCAAGGCTAGCCCCGTTCAAACGAACCAAGCTCGCCTCTTTTACCCACCTTTCACTGAAGACTGTCGAATGCAATCGTTTTCTATCAGTTCTAATCTTCATCCTGAGCTGATGCTCAAAGAATCGGATCAGATCCTGATGCGTAAGACTATTGCCTCGCAAGACTTCCTCCATTCGCGTCGTCCATATCACCATTCGAGCCGTGGCTAGCAGCGTCAGAAACACCATTCATTTCACCCCGGAATACGGGGGCGACACATTGTCACACGCGTATGCACGAACAATGGACACGAGTTCTTCGGGAGCGAGACGAGCCGTCAGCTCGCCGACATGGTCCCATAAGGGGCGGACCCGGGGGCAATGGTAGAAGGCGTGCGAAGCCGTTTCTTCTAATCCAAGGCCACACCGTTCACAGTCTGGCAAATCCGCCAAGCCCCATATGAAAGCCTTGTCGTTGAGAGGCAGCCGATTCCGAGCCAATCGCCAGGTAAGCGAAAACTCAGGGTTACTCAGATAATCCGCCGCTGGCGCCCAAGACCAGTAGGAGCGGTAGTCTTCCTCCGAACAGCAGAGCGTATCACGTAGGGGATCGTTCGCGCGACCCTCCACTAATCCCCGATAGAAGACCTTCCTAGGCCGTGAAAGGTCACTGGACCACGGAATAGCCTTCAAGGCTAACCGACACTCGCGGAGGAAATGCGATTCATCCCGGGGTTTACGACCGCGCTCAGCCCTCGAGATGGGGATACTGATGGTAAGGCTAGGGAACGCGTCCCTAACAATCCCCTCTAGAATCGGGTCTCCTCTAGTCAATGCACGGCGTAGGAAAGCCAACCGAGAGGCACGGATGTGACTCCTCAAGTGTGGCATTCCCAGCCCCCCATGACACGGACGTTTGGTGCAGACTCCTCTGTCGACCCTGTTCGCGCGTCCCCTCCATAAAATGGAGGATAGCGCTTGCTCGAGCGCCTTCTTGTGGGCCTTACAGAGAGGAAGTACTGACAATCGATAAAGAATCAGGGGGAAAATGTATGTAACACACACCTCCGCCCTGCCCTTTACGGACAACCTCCGTCGATTCCAAGTCTTACCGGCAGAAACGACCTTTGCTAGTACTTCAGACCAATTTTTCTCCAGCTGGAGGTCGGGTCCAAACCACACTCCAAGAATGCGGACAGGACCGCCCGTCCAACCAAAGCGGCCCGGAAGATCACGCCCCTTCCAGGCAACTAACCGCGGTTTATCTTGGCCCCTGTCACCTTCTCGTACCGATCAAGCGACTTCTGTACCGCCTCAATGTCACCACGGGACGACACGAAAGCAGATACGTCATCGGCGTACGCGGAAACCCTTCTCGAGACCCTCCAGGAACGGCGACCCCGCGTAGGGCCGGACTGCACGCCTCGTCCTTCAGCCGGCGCAGGAGAGGCTCCAACGCCAAAGCATACAGGAGAGGCGACAGCGGACAACCTTGACGAACCGACCTCGACAGAACAAAAGCGCCCGACAACTTTCCGTTCACCTGTACCACAGGACTGGGGGAGCGATACAGGAGGCTAATCCAACGGCAGAAGTCGGGTGCGAATCCGGCGGCCTGCAGGACAGTAGCAAGGTAGCGATGGTCGACCTTATCAAATGCCTTGGACTGATCCAAATTGATCAGCGCGGCTTCGTCGTCGTCTTTTACGCCCTCTAGGATCGTGCGGATCAAATGCAGGTTGCTCTGAATTGTTCGGCCCCTCAGAGAACAAGTCTGCTCAGGTGCCAACAGAGACTCGGCAACTGACTGCAAACGCTCCTGCAGGATCTTGGCCATAATCTTTAACTCTGTAGTGTGGCCTATATAATTATTTACGAAAGTTGATTCTTGAGGAATACAATTCCTTAATGGGCATTTGAATTCGTAAATAATTGCTCTATTTAATTTTGTTCTAGGAGGTGAATTTTTACTTTTAACTATAAGGTTAGAAGTTTTAAATTTTTTATAATAAATAATTAATCCTATTTTTTTGCTATTGTCAACTGGTCTTATGCATTTTTTTATAATGTTATTAATTCTACATTCTTCCTGTTTATAATTTTCGTTCATCTTATTTTTATAAAAAATATTAATATTATTCTTTATGTTTCTATTCTCGCCGTTGCTATTAGTTACTTTGAACAAGAATCGCCTGATGTGGAAATCTAACAATTGATTTGGAAATCCGTTATTAATCAGCGTTTGCTTTATAGTTTTTAAGTTACGAATTATTTTTAATTCAAGAGACGCGTTAATGTTCATGTGCAGGCGAAGCCATGTGATCGTATGAAGGGGTGAAAAAGATTTTTTATTGTAAATACCGAAAGATCAAAAATACGTTATGGATTTTTTTAAAAAAAATCAAGGGAAATGATTCTGTGATTATCTAATTACGTAGAAATATATTATAGACATTGAAGGATGTTTCCAGAAATATTATAAGCTATATAAGAGGTCTATTGCTTTTAATATGTAGTGCCTCTAAAATTTTAAGGCGTCTAATGTCTGTATGTTGATCAATCATTTTAGTATTGTCTATAAGGATTTTACGAATGTTAGAATGCAGATATTGTTTAATATCACTAGAATTATTTAAATGCATAATTAATCGTCTGGAGAGCCGGGTGGTTGTAAATCAAATGTATGTATGTGGATTAGAAGAGCATTCTTCCAAAGGACATTTAAACTAATACACAACATTAGTTCTATCAACCACAGCAGCAACTGGAGAAGGGTTATTGCTCATTACCAGGTTAGAGGTTTTAAATTTACTATAATATATATTAAGATTTAAGGCTTTGTTAGAATCAACAGTGAACACATTATGGTGTATTATAGACTTAAGAGCCTTTTCATCCATACTGTATTGTCTGTGCATTTGTCCTCTGTAAAAAAGGTGAATTGAGGATAATTTTCTGGGTGTATCTCTTGTTAGATCTGAGTAGTATCTATGAAATTCATTATCAACTAGATAGGAAAACCGTTATTGATAAGGGTTTGCTTGATGTTAGTCAATTGCGTATAAAATATTTTATTAGAAGAAGAGATAAGTTTTGCTCTAGTAACTAGGTTGGAAATAATTGACCGTTTATATTTAATGGGGCATTCACTAAGATAGTTGAGGGTGCAATTGTTATCACTTGTAGGCTTTTTGTATACAGAAGTGGTGAAAGTGTCATTACTAGTATCTATTAAAACATCCAGAAAAGGAATCTTATTATCTTTAGTTAGTTCATGTGTAAAATTAAGGACAGAATTATTTTGAAGGATTGTTGTAGAAAGGTTAATTCATCAAAGTTTTTAGCAAGTATAAGAATATCATCAACATAACGGAGGTATATGGTAGGTGTTTCAATAATACCAAACATTTTATCTTCAAGATGTGACACATAAAAATTGCTAAATGTTGGACCAAGGACAGATCCACCTGTAAATAAATATTATTAAGGTGGTCATAGAAAGGAACCTGTGTAGTGCAGATTAAAAGGATTTTTTTGAGTATATTCAGATTAATTTTAAGAGGTTGCATAAGAGGGTTGTTATAGATGTAATTAGTAATTATATCAATAGTTTCTATGACGGGGACGTTAGTAAATAAACTTTCCACGTCAGGGGAAGCTAGTATTTCATTATTCAGTTTATGAGAACGTAAGGTTTTTATTAACTCATGAGTAGAGTTAATATTATATTTATTGGGTAGATATGGTGTTATTAATTTATTAATAATTTTTGTGAATTGGTAAATAGGAGTGGTTACTTGAGAAATAATGGGACGAAGAGGGTAATTAGATTTATGAATTTTAACCATACCATATAGGTAGCCAGGCTTATAGTCTCCAATAATTTTAGGAAGTTTTAGGCTATCACATTGAGCGTTATTAGCTGTTATAAGTTTGTTAATTTTTGTTTTTAGTTCATTAGTGGGGGTTTTATTTAGTTTTTTAAATTTAGTATGGTCATTGAGGATATTTTGTAATTTGTTATAATAATCAATTTTGTCAATTACTACAAACATGTTAGTTTTATCAGCTTTTCGAATAATTATGTCAGGATGGTTTTTTAATTGTCTATCAGCGTTTTTTAGTTTGTAGGTCATAAGAGATGAAGAAGTAAGTTGAAGTTTACATCTGTTCTTCAAGGCTTCAGCTTTTAATAAATATTGCTAGTCGAAGGTGGTAGGTATCTCATTATTAAGTTGTAGTTTTAAAATGTGTTGATATAGCATTTCGAAATCGAAATGCTATATCAAGACATTTTAAAACTACAATTACCACCTCCGACTTGCAATATCCTCTTTCTCGAATTAATAACGAAAAAGAAAGAAAAAAAATGAAAATCAGATTCAATTACAACGAAAAAAATATTTATTTCTAACAAGCTAAATAAGGGTTCTTACAAAAATTCGTCCCTTTTTGCTGAGAATAAGATAACCTATTCCCTGAGTAACACAATGTAAAAAAACAGCAGAAAACAAACTCAAAAATTACAATGCACCAAAAAAAAAAAAACAGAAAAAAGAATAGCGCCCACCTGCTGTGTCAATGATAACAATAAAAAGGGGGAGCCTTAGCTCTACAGTACACTTTCAGTCCTTTCAAGGTTCAAAAGTTTTATCCTTTTTCTTTTCTCTCTTGTGTAGACAAGGTTCTCTTCTTGGTGACCAAACTCCCTTTTTTCTTCACTTATTTTCCTCCCGTCCGCCTGGAAATTACGCCTTTCTTTAATGGACGCTAGAAGGTGGAAATTTACATAAACACGTGGCAAAATACTTTTTCAAAACGTATGTGTTCGCTCCTTCGTCTTCTTCTCAAACGGCTTTGGTTCCAAACTCCACTTACGGACTTCTTTTCAACTTTCTTTTCTGGGGCTTCTTCAAGAGGACTTCTCAAAACTTTCTCTGAAGAGGAAACTTGCCCTCAGCAACTTGTTACCCATGCATCCTTACTTATGGCTAAATGGTGCCTGTCTTTTCAGCAGGGAGAGAGAAAACTAACCTCTTCTCTCTAAACGGTCTCGTTTCCAACTGCTGCTAAGGCCCAGTCACAGTTCTCCCGTCCCTTTCAAAATGGGGGTTCACCTTTGAACCATCCAATCACAGTCCATTAAAAAAATATATATATCAGCAGGTTCTTAGGGCCAGTAACACAGTGAGTGTCTTTTGTTCTCCCTTGACTTAAAAGATTTCAAAAAAGAAAAGCAAGAAAAACGTTTTTTTAATATCTATTTCAATTCTAATAAATGAGGAGTCATAAATTAAATGCTATGTTTACAGAAACACGGTTTGTTTTTCTTTTAACAATGTAAAAAAATGCAATGTCTTTTAAAATTATTTTGTTTTACATAGTTGAAGTTATTATTAGCAGATTAATAGAATGGGAATTAATAGACTTGAGATAAAATTAATTTCACGTTTAAAAACTGAAATAAATGTTATCATACTTTTAATTCTTAGTTTATTTTGCATAATGTAATGATATTGCCTACTATTTCGGATTCGTGGAACATCAATCTGCTTTTTCTGTGTACCACCCATGTGCATTATCAATAAATATATGCCATGACAGTGCATTATTCATAACTAGCACACGTGTTCAGGTCATCATTATCTATCAATACACATACATACACAACACGGCATGACATGGTGGCAGCGAGATTGGATAATGCAATAAGCAACCCTACAAAATCAAAATACCAAAATACAAACAGTAAATACAAACAGCAGTACATTATTTTTTAACCATCCACATTACACAAATTCTCACTCATTTATGCCACACTGGGTTCACAACATAGCCACTACTAACAGGCAGATATCATGGCTACAGTGTTGATACAAGTACCTACTCTTGACTAGGGTTCGCCAAACATTGCCAAGTCATTCAAACTATTTCGGCAAGGCAGCAAAACACGAAGACAAGGTGCTGCTAATTCTCCTCGCAGCTGGTGAACAAGGCCAATAATACTGATACAACAGTTGGTCGATCAACGCATGGACCCACAAAAAAATTCTCTGCCTTCATGGCAACCAACCACTGCATCTGTAAGCTTGGACTTAGCAAGTACCAACAGAAGCCAACAGAAACAACGAACATCTTCGTTAACAGATGTCAACTGATAACAAAGAAATGCGACTTCACTGCCGACAAAGTAAATGAATGCCTCATTGAATTACTAATCACGAGCACACCCATACCAGAACTACAAAAAGAACTGATGAATAAACCAAAG
The DNA here is from genome assembly GCA_964036315.1 of Acanthosepion esculentum. NCBI lineage: Eukaryota > Metazoa > Mollusca > Cephalopoda > Sepiida > Sepiidae > Acanthosepion > Acanthosepion esculentum. The sequence continues at coordinate 36,113,199 of OZ038520.1, forward strand.
GGCTACAAAATCATAGAGGCTGTTAAATTAGCCTATTCACATGAAGCATCAGCAAACACTGGTCTAACAGTAGTAACCAGTTGAGACACTGACGACAGGAGTTTGGCAAGAAAGTTGACAGGGTCACCAAACATGACAACTAAGCCATGACTGACATAGATACAGTGATAGAAAACCTCACTCTTCACTCCATTGAAACCAACAGTGGAAAATCGCTAAATATGAAAGGCCCTCGAAACAAGGCATTTGTTGATTTAAACATCGTTGATAGATCACCCAGGCACTCATACTTTCAGCCTGAAGGTAGATATAATGGCACAAGCAGACACTGCTTATTCAGCAAGATATTCCCCACCATTATAGACAAAGCTTGAAATCCAATACCCAGATCACTCATCTCAACACAATGATTACTAACAGCCTACAATAACACAAAGATAAACTGTTACGGCACCACAAATATTATGTGCAAATACAAGAACTCTCCGTGGCTGGATACCCAATTCTACATGGTTGATGTTCAAGGAGCAGCCATACTAGGCCTGCCAACATCGGTAGCACTTAAAGTAGTGACAATGAACTGTGCTACAGCAACAAATCCATCAACAGCAACAACCCATCAACAGTGTAGCTAACTCAATGCACCTCTACCCTGGCAGATTCGACTGTATTGGTGAATTCCGGAGGACTCACAAACTGACTGTTAACCCTAATGTACCATGCCACATAGATCCACTGAGAAGAACACGGATAGCCATGTGCGAAAAAATCAGAGCTGAGCTTGACAAAATGGAATCACAAGGAGTCATTTGCCGTATTGAAGAACCTAAAAACTGGGTAAGCTTTCTTACATATGTCACCAACACAATAAGAGTCTGCCTAGACCCACAAGCACTAAGCAGAGCTTTCATATGGCCATACCACCAAATACCAACAGTCAAAGTGCTCAACCATCGATTTGCAGGAGCAAAATTCTTGTCAAAGTTGGATTCTAGATACTAGTCCATAAAGCTCAATTGTGAAAGCCAGCCACTAACAACCTTCCAAACACCATTTGGCAGGTACAGTTTAGAACAACTTCCAAACACCATTTGGCAGGTACTGTTTAGAACAACTTCCAAACACCATTTGGCAGGTACTGTTTAGAACAACTTCCAAACACCATTTGGCAATGTACTGTTTAGAACAACTTCCAAACACCATTTGGCAGGTACTGTTTAGAACAACTTCCAAACACCATTTGGCAGGTACTGTTTAGAACAACTTCCAAACACCATTTGGCAGGTACTGTTTAGAACAACTTCCAAACACCATTTGGCAGGTACTATTTAGAACAACTTCCAAACACCATTTGGCAATGTACTGTTTAGAACAACTTCCAAACACCATTTGGCAGGTACTGTTTAGAACAACCAAACACCATTTGGCAGGTACTATTTAGAACAACTTCCAAACACCATTTGGCAGGTACTGTTTAGAACAACTTCCAAACACCATTTGGCAGGTACTGTTTAGAACAACTTCCAAACACCATTTGGCAATGTACTGTTTAGAACAACTTCCAAACACCATTTGGCAGGTACTGTTTAGAACAACTTCCAAACACCATTTGGCAGGTACTGTTTAGAACAACTTCCAAACACCATTTGGCAGGTACTGTTTAGAACAACTTCCAAACACCATTTGGCAATGTACTGTTTAGAACAACTTCCAAACACCATTTGGCAGGTACTGTTTAGAACAACTTCCAAACACCATTTGGCAGGTACTGTTTAGAACAACTTCCAAACACCATTTGGCAGGTACTGTTTAGAACAACTTCCAAACACCATTTGGCAATGTACTGTTTAGAACAACTTCCAAACACCATTTGGCAGGTACTGTTTAGAACAACTTCCAAACACCATTTGGCAGGTACTGTTTAGAACAACTTCCAAACACCATTTGGCAGGTACTGTTTAGAACAACTTCCAAACACCATTTGGCAGGTACTGTTTAGAACAACTTCCAAACACCATTTGGCAGGTACTATTTAGAACAACTTCCAAACACCATTTGGCAATGTACTGTTTAGAACAACTTCCAAACACCATTTGGCAGGTACTGTTTAGAACAACCAAACACCATTTGGCAGGTACTGTTTAGAACAACTTCCAAACACCATTTGGCAGGTACTGTTTAGAACAACTTCCAAACACCATTTGGCAGGTACTGTTTAGAACAACTTCCAAACACCATTTGGCAATGTACTGTTTAGAACAACTTCCAAACACCATTTGGCAGGTACTGTTTAGAACAACTTCCAAACACCATTTGGCAGGTACTGTTTAGAACAACTTCCAAACACCATTTGGCAGGTACTGTTTAGAACAACTTCCAAACACCATTTGGCAATGTACTGTTTAGAACAACTTCCAAACACCATTTGGCAGGTACTGTTTAGAACAACTTCCAAACACCATTTGGCAGGTACTGTTTAGAACAACTTCCAAACACCATTTGGCAATGTACTGTTTAGAACAACTTCCAAACACCATTTGGCAGGTACTTTTTAGAACAACTTCCAAACACCATTTGGCAGGTACTGTTTAGAACAACTTCCAAACACCATTTGGCAGGTACTGTTTAGAACAACTTCCAAACACCATTTGGCAGGTACTGTTTAGAACAACTTCCAAACACCATTTGGCAGGTACTGTTTAGAACAACTTCCAAACACCATTTGGCAATGTACTGTTTAGAACAACTTCCAAACACCATTTGGCAGGTACTGTTTAGAACAACTTCCAAACACCATTTGGCAGGTACTGTTTAGAACAACTTCCAAACACCATTTGGCAGGTACTATTTAGAACAACTTCCAAACACCATTTGGCAATGTACTGTTTAGAACAACTTCCAAACACCATTTGGCAGGTACTGTTTAGAACAACCAAACACCATTTGGCAGGTACTGTTTAGAACAACTTCCAAACACCATTTGGCAGGTACTGTTTAGAACAACTTCCAAACACCATTTGGCAGGTACTGTTTAGAACAACTTCCAAACACCATTTGGCAATGTACTGTTTAGAACAACTTCCAAACACCATTTGGCAGGTACTGTTTAGAACAACTTCCAAACACCATTTGGCAGGTACTGTTTAGAACAACTTCCAAACACCATTTGGCAATGTACTGTTTAGAACAACTTCCAAACACCATTTGGCAGGTACTTTTTAGAACAACTTCCAAACACCATTTGGCAGGTACTGTTTAGAACAACTTCCAAACACCATTTGGCAGGTACTGTTTAGAACAACTTCCAAACACCATTTGGCAGGTACTGTTTAGAACAACTTCCAAACACCATTTGGCAGGTACTGTTTAGAACAACTTCCAAACACCATTTGGCAGGTACTATTTAGAACAACTTCCAAACACCATTTGGCAATGTACTGTTTAGAACAACTTCCAAACACCATTTGGCAGGTACTGTTTAGAACAACCAAACACCATTTGGCAGGTACTGTTTAGAACAACTTCCAAACACCATTTGGCAGGTACTGTTTAGAACAACTTCCAAACACCATTTGGCAATGTACTGTTTAGAACAACTTCCAAACACCATTTGGCAGGTACTGTTTAGAACAACTTCCAAACACCATTTGGCAGGTACTGTTTAGAACAACTTCCAAACACCATTTGGCAGGTACTGTTTAGAACAACTTCCAAACACCATTTGGTAATGTACTGTTTAGAACAACTTCCAAACACCATTTGGCAGGTACTGTTTAGAACAACTTCCAAACACCATTTGGTAGGTACTGTTTAGAACAACTTCCAAACACCATTTGGCAATGTACTGTTTAGAACAACTTCCAAACACCATTTGGCAGGTACTTTTTAGAACAACTTCCAAACACCATTTGGCAGGTACTGTTTAGAACAACTTCCAAACACCATTTGGCAGGTACTGTTTAGAACAACTTCCAAACACCATTTGGCAGGTACTGTTTAGAACAACTTCCAAACACCATTTGGCAGGTACTGTTTAGAACAACTTCCAAACACCATTTGGCATGTACTGTTTAGAACAACTTCCAAACACCATTTGGCAGGTACTGTTTAGAACAACTTCCAAACACCATTTGGCAGGTACTGTTTAGAACAACTTCCAAACACCATTTGGCAGGTACTGTTTAGAACAACTTCCAAACACCATTTGGCAGGTACTATTTAGAACAACTTCCAAACACCATTTGGCAATGTACTGTTTAGAACAACTTCCAAACACCATTTGGCAGGTACTGTTTAGAACAACCAAACACCATTTGGCAGGTACTATTTAGAACAACTTCCAAACACCATTTGGCAGGTACTGTTTAGAACAACTTCCAAACACCATTTGGCAGGTACTGTTTAGAACAACTTCCAAACACCATTTGGCAATGTACTGTTTAGAACAACTTCCAAACACCATTTGGCAGGTACTGTTTAGAACAACTTCCAAACACCATTTGGCAGGTACTGTTTAGAACAACTTCCAAACACCATTTGGCAGGTACTGTTTAGAACAACTTCCAAACACCATTTGGCAATGTACTGTTTAGAACAACTTCCAAACACCATTTGGCAGGTACTGTTTAGAACAACTTCCAAACACCATTTGGCAGGTACTGTTTAGAACAACTTCCAAACACCATTTGGCAGGTACTGTTTAGAACAACTTCCAAACACCATTTGGCAATGTACTGTTTAGAACAACTTCCAAACACCATTTGGCAGGTACTGTTTAGAACAACTTCCAAACACCATTTGGCAGGTACTGTTTAGAACAACTTCCAAACACCATTTGGCAGGTACTGTTTAGAACAACTTCCAAACACCATTTGGCAGGTACTGTTTAGAACAACTTCCAAACACCATTTGGCAGGTACTATTTAGAACAACTTCCAAACACCATTTGGCAATGTACTGTTTAGAACAACTTCCAAACACCATTTGGCAGGTACTGTTTAGAACAACCAAACACCATTTGGCAGGTACTGTTTAGAACAACTTCCAAACACCATTTGGCAGGTACTGTTTAGAACAACTTCCAAACACCATTTGGCAGGTACTGTTTAGAACAACTTCCAAACACCATTTGGCAATGTACTGTTTAGAACAACTTCCAAACACCATTTGGCAGGTACTGTTTAGAACAACTTCCAAACACCATTTGGCAGGTACTGTTTAGAACAACTTCCAAACACCATTTGGCAGGTACTGTTTAGAACAACTTCCAAACACCATTTGGCAATGTACTGTTTAGAACAACTTCCAAACACCATTTGGCAGGTACTGTTTAGAACAACTTCCAAACACCATTTGGCAGGTACTGTTTAGAACAACTTCCAAACACCATTTGGCAATGTACTGTTTAGAACAACTTCCAAACACCATTTGGCAGGTACTTTTTAGAACAACTTCCAAACACCATTTGGCAGGTACTGTTTAGAACAACTTCCAAACACCATTTGGCAGGTACTGTTTAGAACAACTTCCAAACACCATTTGGCAGGTACTGTTTAGAACAACTTCCAAACACCATTTGGCAGGTACTGTTTAGAACAACTTCCAAACACCATTTGGCAATGTACTGTTTAGAACAACTTCCAAACACCATTTGGCAGGTACTGTTTAGAACAACTTCCAAACACCATTTGGCAGGTACTGTTTAGAACAACTTCCAAACACCATTTGGCAGGTACTATTTAGAACAACTTCCAAACACCATTTGGCAATGTACTGTTTAGAACAACTTCCAAACACCATTTGGCAGGTACTGTTTAGAAGAACCAAACACCATTTGGCAGGTACTGTTTAGAACAACTTCCAAACACCATTTGGCAGGTACTGTTTAGAACAACTTCCAAACACCATTTGGCAGGTACTGTTTAGAACAACTTCCAAACACCATTTGGCAATGTACTGTTTAGAACAACTTCCAAACACCATTTGGCAGGTACTGTTTAGAACAACTTCCAAACACCATTTGGCAGGTACTGTTTAGAACAACTTCCAAACACCATTTGGCAATGTACTGTTTAGAACAACTTCCAAACACCATTTGGCAGGTACTTTTTAGAACAACTTCCAAACACCATTTGGCAGGTACTGTTTAGAACAACTTCCAAACACCATTTGGCAGGTACTGTTTAGAACAACTTCCAAACACCATTTGGCAGGTACTGTTTAGAACAACTTCCAAACACCATTTGGCAGGTACTGTTTAGAACAACTTCCAAACACCATTTGGCAATGTACTGTTTAGAACAACTTCCAAACACCATTTGGCAGGTACTGTTTAGAACAACTTCCAAACACCATTTGGCAGGTACTGTTTAGAACAACTTCCAAACACCATTTGGCAGGTACTATTTAGAACAACTTCCAAACACCATTTGGCAATGTACTGTTTAGAACAACTTCCAAACACCATTTGGCAGGTACTGTTTAGAACAACCAAACACCATTTGGCAGGTACTGTTTAGAACAACTTCCAAACACCATTTGGCAGGTACTGTTTAGAACAACTTCCAAACACCATTTGGCAATGTACTGTTTAGAACAACTTCCAAACACCATTTGGCAGGTACTGTTTAGAACAACTTCCAAACACCATTTGGCAGGTACTGTTTAGAACAACTTCCAAACACCATTTGGCAGGTACTGTTTAGAACAACTTCCAAACACCATTTGGTAATGTACTGTTTAGAACAACTTCCAAACACCATTTGGCAGGTACTGTTTAGAACAACTTCCAAACACCATTTGGCAGGTACTGTTTAGAACAACTTCCAAACACCATTTGGCAATGTACTGTTTAGAACAACTTCCAAACACCATTTGGCAGGTACTTTTTAGAACAACTTCCAAACACCATTTGGCAGGTACTGTTTAGAACAACTTCCAAACACCATTTGGCAGGTACTGTTTAGAACAACTTCCAAACACCATTTGGCAGGTACTGTTTAGAACAACTTCCAAACACCATTTGGCAGGTACTGTTTAGAACAACCAAACACCATTTGGCAGGTACTATTTAGAACAACTTCCAAACACCATTTGGCAATGTACTGTTTAGAACAACTTCCAAACACCATTTGGCAGGTACTGTTTAGAACAACTTCCAAACACCATTTGGCAGGTACTGTTTAGAACAACTTCCAAACACCATTTGGCAGGTACTGTTTAGAACAACTTCCAAACACCATTTGGCAGGTACTGTTTAGAACAACTTCCATTTGGTCTAAGGCCACAATTTCCAAGTCATTAACAACTATAAACCCATCACAATGATTATTGACAAACCACTCACCTCAGCAACTGAAATTGCATTGCTGCACTGGTGCTGTACTCCAATTTCAAATGTCATACCAAGTCCTGCACAACTACTCATGGGTAGTTGAATCCAATCTCCACTTATAACCAAAATCACAAACGATCACCAAGATCAGGATCAGATATATAGGTCCATCCAACAACATCAACAAAACCAAAAGAGGTACTTCAACCGACATGCACTCAAAGAGGAACTACCACCCCTGTACCATGGCCAAAGAGTAAGAGTACAAAACCCTGTGTCTAGAAGCTGGGACCCATTGACTGTAGTATCCCAAGCAGATGGTCACTATTCATATCTCCTGAAGAACATCAATGGGTATGTGTTGCGAAGAAACTAGCAACACATAAGGTGTATTCCAGTGACGCCTACCCCACAAGTGTCGCAAGACATTTTGAAAACAGCTTCACAGAAATATGTGACTTTTGTGGATCTACTTGTGTGTGCTATCCAAAACGTGCCTCTAAATGACCCTCAAAAGCATACCTGCAGTGGTAGGATAGTGTGACCACCATAAAGATGAGCTTATGATGAACATATGCTCATAACCTCATAGCAAGCACTTCATGGGGCAGATTAATCCCCTACTTCGTTGTAGCTGCTCAGGGAGTCTACCCTGGACTTGCCTTTCTGCTTATTTGTGTGATGTTTGTCTTGTTTTTACAGACTTAGTATTATGATCTTTGTTTTGGAAAAAGGGAGATGTAATTATATTGCCTACTCTTTCATTCCAGATTCACCAAACATCAATCTGCTTTTTTATGTACTAACACCCATGTGCATTACCAATAAACATATGCCATGACAGTGCATTATTCATAACTGCCACACATGTTCAGGTCGTCATTGTCTATCAATACACATACATGCACAACATGGATGCCATTTCATTCCACAAATCTGGAACAAAATGGTAGGCAATATCATTACAAACAAAACTTCAAATATCTAAATAAAAAAATAAAACATTGCATTATTATACTAGCATGAAAACTTGTAAATTGAAAAAATGCCTATTTTAGACTTTAAATAAAGTTTCTGCACTTAAAAACATATTAATTTTCAATTTTCTTTTAAATTTCCATTCAATATTTCCATAAAAAATTGGAATGAATATGATATTCTTAAAACATTGGAATTATTTCAATTTATTTATGTATCTATTTTATAATTTATGAAAAGTAACAATTTTATGTCTGTATTAAAGCTAGGCCTATGATAAGAATTAAAAAAACAATTGGTTCACTTATTTATTTAATATTTTTCACAGACATGAAAAATCAAAATCAAAGAACTGATGCCAAAGTCTGGATTTCACACATAGGTGTGAAAAAACTGGATTCACTAAATTCACTTAATCCTACACTACATCAAGCCCTTAAAAATGTTCAGATTTTTTCAAACCTTTTGCTCACACCTGTAAGTGGGGTTTGTTCCCACCAGCTGAAAGCACGTTTTGGAGAAAAGATTTTTTATTGTTGGCTGGCTGGCTTTGAGCCAGCCATATCAAAGACAAATTGGCTTCATTTGAACCTTATCTACTTCCTTATTGCTGCTGTTTTTGAAAAAACTATTGAAATTATGCTATTGTTTTTTCTTTTCTGAAAACTCACCATACACCAAAAGTGCTGCCTGGGACAGACTGCACACCTAGCTATGTATATTTGAGTCTGTACATATATAGACTTGTATGTTTCTTGTTTTCAGGAGAAAAAAATAATCAGTCACGTCTTTGGTCACCAACTTGTTGTGGGTGACATGACAATGATATGTGGAAGAAGAAAACATTTAAAGACTAAATAATGTGAAAACATTTAACATTCAAAGGATGTGAGGTGAGGGAAATGTACATGTGTTATGTGAGTGTGGTTTGTTCATGCATTTCCCAAAAGGAAACATGTTTTCCCACAGGTGACTTACATGTTAACATGTAAACGGAAAAAGTAAGAAGAGGCTGTGAAAAATTGTCACAGAGTATTTATAGTGCTGGAGAACATCCCTAATAATGGTTTCAGAAAAGTTAGTAGAGTTAACGCCACATGTTGTATAAAATCTAAATTACTCCAATATGAAATTCAGCAGCAAGGATTTGCTTGCAGGCAAAAAGTGACAATATTTACTTTTTAAGATTACAAAAATATGACACAAAGCAAAATGTTGGTGGGGAGGAGTAAGTATTGAGCTTCACTATCCTGGCGTTAATTTTTCTAGCCACATTCACAAACCGAGACAGCATTCATTATTTCTTATTTTTTATCATTTTACACCAAGCAAGACAATAATGCCACTAAGATAACCGGGGTTACTGAGTGTGGAAGGATCTGAGAAATAGAAAGGCACTAAGCAGAGAGAACAATAGCGGAGCAATAATTAAGACAGAAGAATTTGATTCAAAAAGCATTTAAATTTTTGAAGATCAAAGTTGACTGGGAAGCAAGAAACTTACTGCAGAGATGGAAATGGGTAACCTGGAAGACAGAACCTTGTTGTTGTTACTTTAGTGGAGGTTAATTCCTTCTCCACCTCAGCAAATATAAATCCAATTGTCAAACAAGTGGACATTGAGTAAGGATAAATAAATGTATAATTTATTTACATATATACAAAAACTGGTAAGTGCTATCTGTTGCTGTTGCTAATGCAACAGGGAGGGAGAGTGATGAAATTTGAAGTGAAATGGACATTGTGATGGCTGTCATCATCAGTGATGATTCACTTTCAGTGTGTCTGTGTTAGCATCAAACACTGATGATGTGTCATGTCTCTCTCTCTCTCTCTCTCTCTCTCTTTCTCTCTCCATATTGGTGTTGACATCAAACAATGGTCTGTGTTGGAACTGTCTGAATTTGGGCATATATAGTTTTTAGTTGGCTCAAAATTAAGGTTTTGGTTTTTGAGTGGGGGTGGCTCAGACCGGATCCTTTAGACAAGATATTCAGGGCTTTGTAAGACACATTCTCAAATATGAGATAAACTATCACATGTTTAGAAAAGATGTTCTTAGAAAAGAGAATTCCTGTAAATTTTTAAAGGTTCTTTTTATTTTTCTTCAATATTAGTAGTACTAGTAGATGCAGCAGTACTTTATAATTCCAAGTCAAAGATTTTCTCACCTGGATAGTAATCATTTTGCAGCAGCTTCTTTTTATCATCCCAGGTTACAGCACTGAGATCTACTCCCTTCTGCACATATCACAGCTTCTAAATGCCCAAGTGATGTCTAATCCTTTCCGACATTTCAGTCAAAAATTTCCCTTCTATGTAGCAAACAAGTGGATCAAAATCAGTTCAAAACCCAACTGTTTAGTGAGCGTATGCTTTTTATCCCCATTGTTTTATAACATCAATTTGGAGCATCTTTTGTTACAAACATTTCCACATCAAATTTTCCCCCTATCCTAATTTATCTGGGCTAGGCTGACATCATTTTCCTCAATAGAGCAAAATCCTTGGCAAGCCACTTCAAGATGCCACTTTAATGTAAAGTAATGTTGGTTATCAGAGAAGCCAGTGTACATTTTAACATTTGTGATTGGAGGGACCTGCATCAGAGTGTGCACTAGTAGTACAAAGCCAATGACTATGTATAGAGCAGGTAATAAGTTTTGTGGGTTGACAGAAACTTCTCCTCGCCACTATTAAGCATCAAAAGATGTCAGAGTTTGGCCACATCACACAGCATAACAGCTTATGCAAGACCATCATGCAAGGTACTTTTGAAGGTGAATACAAGCAGTGACAGACATCATCAAAGAGTGGACAAGCATGACAATACCAGAACTCCTGATAGTCACTACCACCATATCCTGGAGGAGGTTCCCTGTCCTTAGCTCCTCCAATGATTGAAGCAGTCAAGATGATGATTATGATGTCTTTGTTGGGTTTGCCAAATATATGTGGGCAGCTTTAGTAGTATCTTATACCAACATTTACACAAATATTAAAAACAAAAAATAAATAAATAAAAACAGTTCAGGAGAATTTGGAAGATCATAAATAGAGTTTTTATTTTATACAAAGACAACATCCTAACAAAGTGTAGAAATATGTTACATGTCTTCTTTCCAACCCTGAAAAGGAAAGCGCTAGCAAATATTACAAACATATTACCTTATCGCATATACAGCAAATCAATGTTTCAAAAGACTGTGTTCTTTCTATGTATCTCAGAAGCATCTTCTCTTCAAATCACCTGCCCCAAAACTCTTCTCTATACAGAATGTTTCCCTGACAGGCCCCCTTAAGGATCAAATGATCAGCCAAAGGATGAAGAAGGAAGGTTAACCTAACAGATTCATATAAATTATTATGATGTGTAATTTTATTGTCAGTGAAAATAAAAATCTGATCACTCTGGATAAAGACAAAATCAATCGCAATAAAAATTTGGTCCATAAAAAAAGTTGATGTCCAACTGACATATGGTTTGAATGGAGTTGTCACTTGTATATTTTGCAATATCTTCAGTATGCACTTTAGATGTTAAACCAATGTTAAATTGACATATGAGAAATAAATATGTATTCACTATATATTTTGTGGTAAAAAAATGTTATATTTTCTTTTGGGATATTTGTTTGATTTTATAATGTTGTTCAATGCATGGTAAAATTTTAATTTGTCTTTTATACTATGTTTCTAAGTAATTCAGTTATATTTTTAAAGTGATTTTCATTTTTATTAATTTTAGTAGTGTTTACATTTGATTTTAATTCAATTATTGAGATATTCACTAGAAATTTATATAGTGAGCCTTATTTTATAGTTTAGAGTGAGCCTTATTTAGATTCCTTTGGGGTTACAGGACTCCACAGTGCATTGTAATGTGCTACCTCCAACTTTTCAAGTGTTATCTCTTGGACCTTTTTATTTTATTCAATAGCACCTTACTTGATTTTTCTTTCACATGAGAAATGTCCGACAAATGATTGTATTTATACCATCCTATAGAAAAGTGCAAAAAGAATATGAAGGAGAAACTGTGTCTAATCAGACTTCAAGAACATAAGAAAGCCATATCCAAAGGTCAAGTAGTAGAGTCAGTTTTGACAGAGTTCATATTGTTCTTCCTCAAAGATGAGGTTCCAAATACTGGATAAGGAATATTATTAGAGAATGAGAAAAATGAAAGAAGTTGAATATGGATAAATGTTTAAGTTAGGCTAATGTGGATTGAATTGCAATGTGGATTTCCTTGCTTAGTAGGAAGGAATTGTAACAATTTCATATGTATAAAAATATGTAATCACCAATATTATATAGGTTAACATCAATTGAATTACCAGTGTGCCTCACATTGCTATGAATAAGCCAAAATTATCATTATATTTTCCATCATCTCTTATTTAATTTCCTGGTTTTGGTTGTATAAAAATGGCTCTTCCTTTTCTATATGAACTGATAACCTGAATAAGACAAGTGGAAGATGGACTAAGTCAAATATGATGGGAAAAAATTTATCTGACAGTGTAAAAAACTTTTGTATTAATAGACAGGATTGATTCCTCAACTTGGTCTGATATTGAACACAGATTTTGTATATATAAATATTTAATTATTGGCTTATTTTAGTCTAACACAATGTCAAACTAGTCTGATGAAACACTATTATACCAAAAGTTGAACTACATGGCAATTAAAGCAAACATTTCAAATTCTATTCTTTACTTAAATCAAATACTGAAATATGGTAAGAGTAAGAAATATGCAATTGTCTCAGCTAATATTGATATGAGATAGGGATATTACAGAAAGACAATGTAATAGAAAATTATATTTTCTATATTAAATTTAATTCTTGTTCAAACTCTCATCATTAATCTTGATAATAAATTGCACAACCATGTGTCATTTTGAATTAGAGGAAAATATTTAACTTAATCTACATAAAAAAATTGACAATGGACAATTATGAAATAATAGTCATAAATATGTGACTTTTCATATGTTTGTACAATAATTATAATTATTTTTCGAACTATTTTTTGATTTTTATTCAATGAAGCATTGTCAACCACTAAGAATTATTCAATAGTAATTCTTTCATAAAATTTCATGGGCCATTTGCTATAACTACACAAATTTACTATAAATAAATATATTATAATATTATTTTTAATTTTTAATAGATTTTTAATAAAACTAAGTAAAATTTAGAAGAATATATATTTCATCTTAATTTCAATTATTTCTCATCATAGATATTCAGAATATTAGTCTATGACTCAAAGCAAATAAGTAACATGATTATCAGAAATTTTCATTAATTGAAGCATTGGAAAATATTGTCAAAGATTTTAAAATTTCACTTTCTAAATTCAATAGTCTATTGTCATAATTGAGACAACAAAGATAAGAAAGCTCGTATGAATAGATCAATGCATAATAGTAAGAAAACCTAATCTGAAAAATTCAGATAGAAAGAAGGCCTGAGGGGACAGTAGCCAAAATGACATAATAAAGACAACAATGATGAGGACTGGTCTGAATGAAGCAATGTATAATAGTAACAACACCTGATCTGAGAAATTCAGATAGAAAGAAGGCCTGAGGGTACAGTGACCAAAATGTTATAATAAAGACAACAAAGATGAGGAAACTGGTCTGAATGAATCAATGTATAATAGTAACAACACCTGATCTGAGAAATTCAGATAGAAAGAAGGCCTGAGGGTACAGTGACCAAAATGTTATAATAAAGACAACAAAGATGAGGAAACTGGTCTGAATGAATCAATGTATAATAGTAACAACACCTCATCTGAGAAATTCAGATAGAAAGAAGGCCTGAGGGCACAGTGACCAAAATGTTATAATAAAGACAACAAAGATGAGGAAACTGGTCTGAATGAATCAATGTATAATAGTAACAACACCTCATCTGAGAAATTCAGATAGAAAGAAGTCCTGAGGGCACAGTGACCAAAATGTTATGATAAAGACAACAAAGATGAGGAAACTTGTCTGAATGAATCAATGTATAATAGTAACAACACCTCATCTGAGAAATTCAGATAGAAAGAAGGCCTGAGGGTACAGTGACCAAAATGTTATAATAAAGACAACAAAGATGAGGAAACTGGTCTGAATGAATCAATGTATAATAGTAACAACACCTGATCTGAGAAATTCAGATAGAAAGAAGGCCTGAGGGTACAGTGACCAAAATGTTATGATAAAGACAACAAAGATGAGGAAACTGGTCTGAATGAATCAATTTATAATAGTAACAACACCTGATCTGAGAAATTCAGATAGAAAGAAGGCCTGAGGGTACAGTGACCAAAATGTTATAATAAAGACAACAAAGATGAGGAAACTGGTCTGAATGAATCAATGTATAATAGTAACAACACCTCATCTGAGAAATTCAGATAGAAAGAAGGCCTGAGGGTACAGTGACCAAAATGTTATAATAAAGACAACAAAGATGAGGAAACTGGTCTGAATGAATCAATGTATAATAGTAACAACACCTGATCTGAGAAATTCAGATAGAAAGAAGGCCTGAGGGTACAGTGACCAAAATGTTATAATAAAGACAACAAAGATGAGGAAACTGGTCTGAATAAATCAATGTATAACAGGAACAACACCTGATCTTAGAAATTCAGATAGAAAGAAGGCCTGAGAGTACAGTGACCAAAATGTTATAATAAAGACATCAATGATGAGGAAACTGGTCTGAATGAATCAATGTATAATAGTAACAACACCTCATCTGAGAAATTCAGATAGAAAGAAGGCCTGAGGGCACAGTGACCAAAATGTTATAATAACGACAACAAAAATGAGGAAACTGTTCTGAATGAATCAATGTATAATAGTAACAACACCTCATCTGAGAAATTCAGATAGAAAGAAGGCCTGAGGGTACAGTGACCAAAATGTTATGATAAAGACAACAAAGATGAGGAAACTTGTCTGAATGAATCAATGTATAATAGTAACAACACCTGATCTGAGAAATTCAGATAGAAAGAAGGCCTGAGGGTACAGTGACCAAAATGTTATAATAAAGACAACAAAGATAAGGAAACTGGTTTGAATGAATCAATGTATAATAGTAACAACACCTCATCTGAGAAATTCAAATAGAAAGAAGGCCTGAGGGTACAGTGACCAAAATGTTATAATAAAGACAACAAAGATGAGGAAACTGGTCTGAATGAATCAATGTATAATAGTAACAACACCTCATCTGAGAAATTCAGATAGAAAGAAGGCCTGAGGGTACAGTGATCAAAATGTTATGATAAAGACAACAAAGATGAGGAAACTGGTCTGAATGAATCAATGTATAATAGTAACAACACCTCATCTGAGAAATTCAGATAGAAAGAAGGCCTGAGGGTACAGTGACCAAAATGTTATGATAAAGACAACAAAGATGAGGAAACTGGTCTGAATGAATCAATGTATAATAGTAACAACACCTGATCTGAGAAATTCAGATAGAAAGAAGGCCTGAGGGTACAGTGACCAAAATGTTATAATAAAGACAACAAAGATGAGGAAACTGGTCTGAATGAATCAATGTATAATAGTAACAACACCTGATCTGAGAAATTCAGATAGAAAGAAGGCCTGAGGGTACAGTGACCAAAATGTTATAATAAAGACAACAAGATGGGGAAACTGGTCTGAATGAATCAATGTATAATAGTAACAACACCTCATCTGAGAAATTCAGATAGAAAGAAGGCCTGAGGGTACAGTGACCAAAATGTTATAATAAAGACAACAAAGATGAGGAAACTGGTCTGAATGAATCAATGTATAATAGTAACAACACCTCATCTGAGAAATTCAGATAGAAAGAAGGCCTGAGGGTACAGTGACCAAAATGTTATAATAAAGACAACAAAGATGAGGAAACTGGTCTGAATGAATCAATGTATAATAGTAACAACACCTCATCTGAGAAATTCAGATAGAAAGAAGGCCTGAGGGTACAGTGACCAAAATGTTATAATAAAGACAACAAAGATGAGGAAACTGGTCTGAATGAATCAATGTATAATAGTAACAACACCTGATCTGAGAAATTCAGATAGAAAGAAGGCCTGAGGGTACAGTGACCAAAATGTTATAATAAAGACAACAAAGATGAGGAAACGGGTCTGAATAAATCAATGTATAACAGGAACAACACCTGATCTTAGAAATTCAGATAGAAAGAAGGCCTGAGGGTACAGTGACCAAAATGTTATAATAAAGACATCAATGATGAGGAAACTGGTCTGATTGAATCAATGCATTGTGCCTCTTCCCAGTCTGAATTCCTCATTGTTTCTCAAGAATGACTTGTGATTAAATTCTTCTCTTAAGTAGATGTTTGTCAAAAATGTTACCCATTTCCTCAAGCAGGTTTATCTAAACACTGATTTTGATTGTTTCCCCTTAAAGAAAGTAACAATGATCACATCAGCCCAGTTGTGAGGTGTAAGTTCCCTCTGATCAAACATCCAAAATCATATGATGCATCTCTATAGGAAATTTTTTTCCCACATGCAGCAGACTTGCTGCTTTTCCAGTATTAACTTTCAATGTATGCAGAAATATCAATATTGTACCGAGCCAACTCCTTCATGATCTTACCCGTTTGGCATTCAGGATTACAGGACTCCTTGCAGTCAAGAAATGTTCGTTGTTTACATTACCTTTTCTAGCCCCTTCCATTGTGGTATGGGTGAGCAGTGCAACCCCAAATAGGGCTGCTCAGTCACTCAAAACTCTGCCGAAATAGGTTACTATTTGGTCAACAGTGCAGCTACATTAGGATAAATCTTGAGCCACCCATGTGTAGATGTGTGACTGTGTACTTTCAACTGGTTAGATGTACTTGTATTACCACTCCCTCCTCCATCTCTGTGGGACCTGTGAAGAGATGTCTGTACATGTACATAACAGTGCTACATGCTTTTGTTTCACATATAGCACCCACTCTATCCACAAATCTATATGTCCATTGACAAGCAGGAGCAAGATAACAGATTTCAACTATACTGGGTCATCTCAAGAACATTAGCAAAGTGAAGAATCTTGATAAATAGGTTCCTCATTAATTCACTGAAAGTGAAAGATTTCAACGTTCAAAGTTGAAGTATGTTTGATGATACATTCATTTCTTGATCAATTTGTAACTTGTGATGAAAAGTGGATCCTTTATGACAATCATAAACAATTGGCTCAATGGCTAGTTCCTGATGAAGCACGCAAACACTTCCCAAAACCTTGTCCTGGGTATGATGATAAACTACATCCAGCAGCAAGGCTTCTGATCAGGATGGGGAACCACCTCTTAATTGCTGGTGTTCCACAGTTTACTCTGACCTGCAGTGGTAGCCCCTGTTAGGGTCCCAGCTATGGGTAAATAGTTAATCCCCAAACTGGGGCCAAAACACTATGAACATGTAACAATAAGTTTAACACCAACAATACATTTTTGGAAAAAGAAACAAAACAAACTGTCCAACACCAAAATTGCACTGAGATTATGGTGACTGTCTGGTGGCCAACCATTGGCGTTATCCACTACAGCTTCCTGGAATCTAACCAGAGCATCACTGCCAGTTTACTGCAAGCAACTGGATGAAATGCCCATTCAGTTAGGCATAATGTGACCAGCACATGTTAATTGATAAAATTCAATTCTGTTTCATGATAATGTTTGGCCACATGTTACCAGGATGATACTGTAGAAGCTCACCAACTTACGAATCAAGACTTTGCCACATGCACTATATTCCCCTAATCTCTCACTCAATGACTACCACTTTTTCAAGCATCTTAACAATTTTTTTAAGTCAAAAGACCTTCTGTTACAAAGAAAATGCAGAAACTGCATTCAAAAATTTCTTGGCATTGTAAAGGTATAAGAACTTTGTATCTTGATGGCAGAAATATATGTTCAGGGTTGCTATTTTGACTGATTTAAATACTGTTTAAATACATTAATTCAGAAATAAAAGTTGATTCTAAAATCAGATATTATTTTCAAACAACCTACTGTATCTATAAATCAATTAAAGAACTATCAGTTACTTATTAGATTAGGCTAAATTTGTAAAACCCTCAAAAACTGAATTTGATGTAATTAATTTTTCTACTTTGTATAATATTTCCTTCATTTGAATCGCTGCTTGACTTAGAGACGGGAGAAAACTGGAGGCCGGATTTAAAGCAATGGGGAATTTTAGTTTCAGCTAGTTACTCCACCAGTGATGTTGGCTTAAAAATTTTAAAGACATTTTTTCTTATATTTTCAATATCATTTACCTTATTTAATTGAAGTGAGTATAAGACTTATTTATTTTATTTTGGGTTACTATATTATTTTTTTAATGCAAATTTTAAAAACAAACATTTTTGTCTGTAATTCACTATGCAAAAATGGTATTTAGGAATCTTGGTCTTGTTACATTGAATTTTAAGCTTCTTATTTAACATTTTTCACTTAAAGTTTAATTAAGTTCTCAAAAAAAAAAAGCATGTCGATTCTTCCATGAGGTTTATTTTCCGAAGACTTTTTAACATGTTTCTGTTTTTACTGCGAAATTTCTTTATGTAAAATTAAAATAAAATGCCATTATTTGTCAATGGTCACAAAGTTATTTTAATATTTTTCTTTCATAAGAAATATTCATTGATAAAATTTAATTCTTTTATTAGTAATTTGTATTTTTTATTTTAAACATTAAACTATTTTTTAGTTTACTTTAAAAATCTACCATTAAATATAGAGGTGCCCAGAAAATTTGGTAACAGAAAATTCAGTAATGGAAGATTTCGTAACAGAAAATTTAGTAATTTTGACAAGGTAGGGAATTCGATAACTATGGAATGAAAACTGATTGAAAATTGATTTTAGGGCTGTTCTGATGAGAGGATTTGGGGGGTTAAGCACTCTCCACTATTTTTTTTAAATAGAAATGAGGCTATATAGTTTTTGCTTCTTTAAAAAGAAATAACTGTCTAAAATTTATTTACTACTTTTTTATTAAAATAATAATTTAAAAAAGATACAAGAACTTAACTTTAGCTCAGATAAATCAATTTATTTGCTTGAAAACAATAGAGTTTAGTATTTAAATAAATACTTATTTAAAAGATATTTATTTTAAAATATTGGAGAAGGTGGGTTTATCCTCCTAAACACCCTTTCCAGAAAGTACGGCACTGGTATTGTTGCGGTGGGTTTTATTTAGACCCCCATAGTTAATAATACGTTTTAAAAGTATTGGGAAAGGAGGCCTAGCCCCCTAAGCTCCCCTTCTGCATGTATGGTCATGGTATTTTTGTAGTGGGGTTTTATCTGAACCACACAACTTTCAGTTAGAAATATTTGAGAGTGGGTCTTAGTCCCCAAATCATCACTCCAGAATGGCCCTAAAATCAATTTTCAATCAACTTTTATTTCATACTTACCAAGTTTTCCTAGCTTGTCAAAATTACTCAAGTTTTCATTACCAAATCTTCTGTTACAGAATTTTCCTAAATTCAAACATAGACACAAATGTACTATTTTTGTATTACAACATGAATGAAAAAACATTTAAGAATGTTTCTACATAATTATAATTAAATTCTAAATATTTATTTCAGTATTTATTTTTGATATTGTAAAAATTCTGTGAGTATGAATAAAATTAATCATGCTGCTCAGTCATTTTTCCAGTATCTTCTAAAGTTTTTCAAAAGTATGGTAAAAAAGTTAGCTTAGTCACTGACTCAACATTTTTCTGTTAAAAGTTTAAGTTTATTATTTAATATTTTTCTGTTAAAAGTTTATTCAATATTCCTGAAAAAGAAAACAGTTATGCTTCTAAAATAGATTCTTTTTTTATGCCCTGTTTGGAAAATGTAAAACAGGAGATTAAAATTGTCAATTAAATGTCAACTTTTTAGCTGTGTTTGAAACTAGGTGGCCAAACAATGGAGATTTTGTCAGTGACAATCACAGGATTATATATGCAGGCGGAGAGAAAAATGATAAAGGAGGAGGATTGATACTAGATCAAGAATTCAAGAAATGCATTATGGGATACTACCAATTAACCAAAACAATTCTGGTAATCAAGCTGATCGGAAAGCCTTTCAACATAGCTATCACTGAGGGTACAAAGCAAGGAAGAAGAAATCTAATCTTTCTACTCTATGCTAGACAACACCAAGGCTTATTGCAAATCACAAGAAGTCATAATTATCATGGGAGACTTGAACACCAAAGTAGGCAGGGAAGATAGCTGGCAAATCCTGACTAGGAAACTGCAACAAATGTGGAGAAAAATGGGTCCAATGGTGCATGGCCAATGACCAGGTAATAGCCAATATATGGATCCAAGAACATCAGAGATGATTATGGATATAGAGAAGCCCAGGAGGAGAATCTAAAAACTAAATTGACTGCATAACTATCAAGAAAAGATTCAGGAATGCAATAGTTCAGCCTGCATAAATTCCAAGGATGGAATGTTCATATTAGAGAAGGAAAAAATTCTTCAGTGTTGTAACAAATATATTGGAGAAGTCTTAAACAATGAAAGAGAACCACTGGCTATATACAGAATTACCGATGGGCATGAAATTTTAAAAACCAAAGTAGAACAGAAACAAGGTGGCAGGGCCAGATAGAATTGTAACAGAGATGCTGACAGCCTTAGATGATTTTGGCATAGATGAGATTATGGAAATAATAAATGAAATCTACAAGAGCGGGGATATACCAGAAGATCTAAGCAGATCTATTTTCATAGCACTGCCTAAGAAACCAGGCGCAAATGAATGAACTCCACTGAACAATCAGCTTAATGAGCCACAAAACTCATCATCTGTATTCTGATGAATAGAGCATGCAGCAGAAACAGGCCAGAGATAGGACAAGAACAGTGCGGGTTTAGTAAAGACACCGGAACACAAGGCGTTGAACAAAGCATGCCACAAAGATCTGTTAAAGCTGCTCAGCAACCTTGACATATTCGGGAAAGACATTAGAATAATCAAAAAAAAAAAAAAAAAAAAAAAAACTCTACTGGCAGTAAAAAAAAGGTTTCAGCAGATATACAAAAATAGAAAGGGGGTGTAAGACAAGGATGTGTCTTCTCACCAGATTTATTCAACCTATACGGTGAGGCAATTCTGAGAGGACTAGAAATCCAAGCAGGATTCACCATTGGCGGCCACAATCTTAACAATATAAGATATGCAGATGACACAGTGCTGATAACAGACATGGAAAGGAAACTACAAAACCTCTTACAGAAGGAAGAGAAGAGAGCGAGAAGAAGGGACTAAGCATAAACAAGACAGAATGCATGGTCATCAGCAAAAAGATGAGACCAAAAGTGTTCCTATATAGGAAGGGAAGTGCAACACTGAGATCCAAAGATGTATTGGGATGGCCAAAGACGCATTCCAAAAGCTAAGCAGAGTATTAAGAGACTGGAGAGTTGGAAACAAAGAAAAGAGTATTGAACTGTTACTGTTGAATCTGTCCTCCTATATGGCAGTGAATGCTGGACAATCTCCTCAAAGATGAAGAAGAGATTTCAAGCAATGTAGTTCTACAAAACGATATTAAGGATGGGCCAAACATGTGGGCAACAACAAAGTTTTGGAGAGGATGGAATCAGAGGAAAATTATACTTAATATCAGGGAGAAGCAGTTGAAATTTCTGGAACATTTAATAAAGATGGAGGGCTTGGAAAATCTGATACTCACAAGACTGATAGGGGGAAAGAGGGACAGGGGAAAAAATGGATGGCAGAATACAGTTTGGGAGAAATAAGAAAAAACAAAACTTATACAAGGGTCAGGAGGAGGTGGAGGGCCATGATTGCCTACATCCTGAAGAGATATGTCATATCAAAGAAGAAGGTATTTGTTTCTAGAAGTTAAAAGTGTGATTCTTTTTTTTTACCAAATTTCCTCTTTGTTATTGAGTGAACAGTAATGATTTAGTTTTTTAAGAAAAAAAATGACATAAATAATTAATATTATATAAATTAATGTCTAACTTATTTTGAAACATACATGTCTTTTCAAAGACGTTTTTCTACTTCAAAATTTATTAAAAATAAATTACCATTATTATTTCATAAAATTACTTTAAACAAATTCATTTATAGATTTTTTATTAGTTGTGTTTGTCTTTAAGGTAAAATACTGTTTAGTTTAATTTTTAAAAATTTTCCATTAACGTTTAAAATAAAACCAATACAAAATTAATGAAAAAGCCATTTAAGAACGTTTTTATATAAATTTAATGTCATAATAAAATTTACTATCAATATTCTAAAATCATGGTGAACAAAATATTAACTATGCTGCTACTCAGTTATTTTTTTAATGTTCTTCTAAAGTATTTATTTATTTACTCACGCTGAGCACAAACTAATTTTTGATACAAAAGGCAGAGTAAAGTGTACTGTGTGGATTGCCCCACTACAAGGTATTGTCTCAAAAATAGTGGGGCATCTATGGTGCCTCCTTTAAATTGAGGGAGAGTCATTGCCTGAAGGAGCAGCACTTTGGAAGAGAGCCAGGCAATAGCTAATGTTAACAAGTACCAGAAATTTAGATACTTAACTCAATAATGAAATAAAAGATTATGTAATATTTTCCAAACCTCAAAACCAATATACCTCCACCCCACAAAAAAAAAAAAAAAAAAAAAAAAATTAAAAAGTGGATTCTCAGATTTAAGGCAACTCTTTAAAATATCTATTTTTAACTTATTGGTATGGGTAAAAGTTGTGATTAAAAATAATTAAATTTCGCTTGAAAAGTTACCCCTAAATTGAAGCAGTAAAAGAAATAATTGTGTATAAGCTTAATCATTTCAGATATTACCTAGTTTCCAGCAATGCTTCAGAAGTGTTGTGCCATTGCTTGCAAAACAAATTACAGAAGCCAGCAAGACAAAACTGTGCAGGAGATGAATTTAAAATATCAGTTTATAGTTTTCCAAAAGACAAAGATGAGAGAGAGTGAGTTCAAAATGCCAATCTGAAAGTTACAAAAAATGCAGCTATTTGTCAACAACATTGGCCTTCAAATTTTGATACCATAGAAGTTCATGGAAAAATGTGCCCCAAAAATCCACAATCTGTGTAGCCAGGTGTGCCAAAAAGTCAAATACCAACCCCCTCTGCTGTTCAAAGGGATATCAAAAAACCTCCAGTACCGCTTGAAATCAAATTGATGATGAAATGAATGCTTTTTTAGAATTAGATAAGATTTGAAAGAAAGTTTAAACAACAAAAAAGGCAGTGTGTCCAGTTGTAGCATTTTTGGCTGAAAATATTTTGACTGTTCAGTCGTCAAAAGTTATCAATGATATCCTTCTCTTTATGTTGAGAATTTATAAAGATTTGTGGTTTGAAACCATTCATTATGGAGTTAAGTGTTATATTAGCAACCTGTCCCAAAACTGTATAAATACAGTTGATACTTGATCAAAATTAGAAATTATTTGATATTTAAATTCTATGGCTTTTGATCACAAGTAGGATACCTTGAGTCAGTATTTTTTGGCAATGCCCCCCACCCCCATGGTTGAAATGAAATACAGCTCAGATATAGTAATAGGTGTTTGAGAACTATACAACATCATGGTCATTGTATAATAGATTAAGAGAGGATTTTCAATTACCATCATTAGCAATATTAAGAAGGATGGCATCAAAAGTTTCAAAAATTAATGAAAAATCTTTTTTGCTATCTGTATTTTGCTTAATGCCAGTCAAAAACGGTGCATAATTCTCCATGATAAGTAAATATCAAGATGTTACTATATCATGGCAAACAACTTTGGCAAGTCAGTTGACAATCCATCTGTACTTGCTCAAACAGTACTTGGTATAATGTTGATATGTCTTAATGGGGGGTCCAAAATTTCTTACAAGATTGATTTGAATTTCAATGCAATTGATAGCCTATATTGACAACTTTTAGCTACAAACCATAAATATGTGCTACTTGGGCCATTTACAACTCATCCATTAGAAAAAGAATTTAGTAAACTTTGTCAAGGCAACTATTTTATAAATGTCCAACAGTGTATTAAAAAGTTACATATTAAACAGACATCTTTATTATTAAATCAAAATGTAAATATTGATGCTTTTGATGTTATGGTCAGGTCCAGAAATATTTGACAATCTGGAAAATTTAGAACCATCTCTTCCTAATGAAATAAAAATGGCTCTTGTGTACATAGTGGAATCTATTACAAGAAATGATAATCAACCCAGTAAATATGAAACCTATTTTTATTATGAAATGTATGGAAAATATACCAATTCAATTGATGGTGGAAAACTAAAAGATTCCTTCTGACCACACTTGCCAATGGTTATTTTTTTTGTTTCATCCTTTTCCATACAATAAAGGAAAAGGTGTGTTATAAATCATCAAGTAATATTTTTACGCTTATTTCCAAATTTCAGTCTTTCAACATGGAGAGAAAGCATGCTCATACTTTTGCAAATATAGTTTTGAAAAACTCTTGCAAACATTACACACCCAGATCAGATAAAGAACTAGCTTTAAAGGTTTTGAAACTTTCTAAGAATGATTTTGTTTTATCTTTCTATATTTCTGAGATGATAGTCTTATACACATTTCGGCCGATGCCCTCTAGCCATATTCAGGTACTGCTTGTTGAACCTGGTAATTTTAATGGAAATTTGAACCAGACACTTTACTCGGTCCCTAGGGATAGATTGAATAAAGGGTTCGGTGAGACCTGTAAATCACGTGAATTTTTCTGTTTCAACATTATGTGGATCATATCTTTTACCAGAAATTTTAAGTACCTCTTTGTTTTGTCCACAACAAAAATATATATTTTCATTTATTTAACTTTCAACACATCCTTTTATCTTTAGTATTTTCAAAAATAGTTAATTTTCTTCCAAAATTTCTAAAAATCAAACATTTTTCAATAGGCCTCTAATTCTGGCTCTGTTGCATCATGAGCAGACCTGGAATATAGTGCACCATGCCTAGAGATGAATTATTGTATTTTCTTTACTTCCCCAAAACATTTGTAACATTTTTTTCAAACATTCCTTGAGATTCTATTTAAGTTTCCTTTCATTTTTCCAATGCTGCCAGCAGAATTCCACTATTTTGTCCTGTTTCTTTCATTTGTTAAATTAGGCTGCATGCACTCATAGGAAACTGAATCCACTTTTAGTATTATTTGTCATATAAGTGGATAACATGAAATTCTGAACATTATGAAAAAGGAACATCAAACAATGCCAAGGAGTGACATAGAATATAAAATATTAAACACAAACATTAGAAACAAATGCACACAGGCAGATGAATGGCTCAATAATAAGTGTGCGGAGATAGAAAGGCTATATGGCAGGATATAGAAGGAACATTAATACTAATATCTGGGGTAAGATCAGCGCCGACCAAGATAAGCAGTTACAATGCAGCAGGAATAGATAGAATTGTAATAAAGTTGCTGTCAGCTTTAGATGATTTTGGCACCGACAAGATTATGGAAATAAATGAAATATGATACGGGTAATATATTGGAAGACCTTAGTTGATCCATCTTTATAGTGCTGCCTAAGAAGCTTAGTGCAAATGAATGAATGCAAGCTCCATCAGCCAATCAGCTTAATGAGCTAAAATAAATCTTATGATTTTGATGAATAAAATGCACAGTAGAATTAAACTAGAAATATGGTAATAACAACATGGCTTCATTGAAGACAGTGGAACAAGAAATGTAATCTTTATTTTCAAAATGCTATCAGAGTGAATGATACAAATGCAAAAGAATGTATACCTGTTTCATAGACTATGCAAAAGTAGAATCTGAAATTTTCACTTTATAATGCTTCATTTATGCAATATTCAGTACATTGACAAAGAAGTATAAGATACCCTACACACAAGCTACCAATCTGCCAATAGGTGACATGTCACTAGCATTTGCTGGTGGTGGAACGCTGTCAGGCTGTTGGCGTGTTTATCGACCTATCAATATACAATATAGCCCACAGTCTCACATGCAGTTTTATGTTAGATTTGATATTAAAAGCTGTTGAGTTATTATAACTTAGTTGTTAAAATAGTGAATTCAGCCAAGCTTCTGAGACATAAAACGATTTTTGAACTGCAATATCTACATATTGTCACAGATTTTTATGACTAGAGTTACATAAGAAAAAAATACTAAAACTAGAAAGATGCATAAATATTTTCTATGTATTAGTTTCATTGTAATATGGAAACACACAGACCAGGTTTAATAACTTAATTTTGACTTTAGTATATATTTAAATTTTATGGTTCTTAAAGAAACATTCAAAACTTTCTATATGATCCAGCTGCCAATTTTGCTGTAATTACTTTTTGGTATTTTAAAAATTAGATAAAAAAGAAGCAAAGCAAATAAAACTGAATAATTCAGGGGCAAGCATTAAAAAATGTTGATTTTTATTTATTCTTTACAAAATCAAATGTACATTAACAAAAATTTAAAAATATAGTAACTAATACTAAATGCAAGCAAAAAAAACATTCTTAGGAAAGAGATTGAGTTTTGTAGCAGGAAAGTTATGTTTAATACAGATGTACATTTTTAAATATACTTTTAGTTGAATGCATTTTGTATTGTTTCATTTTTGTAGTTTTATAATAATTTATGAAAACATCATATTTGTATATGACATAGATGTTCTGCTGCCACATGGTATTTTGGACTGTAATTGTTTGTGGCAAAATATATTCACACAAATAAACAAAAATTATATTAAATACATCACAAACAATTTTTGCAGTTTTATGATACATATGTCTCAGGTAAATGGTTTTGTTATTAATGAAATTGTCTTTGTTGATGTTATCACATTTTGGCTGATCCATTCTACAGCCTTAATCACATGTATAACCTGTAACGAAAGAAATATTTTTTAACAGAACAATAGAGTGAACAAAAAATGATAAGCAGATTTGTTCCCAGCAATGCAAGCTACACAGGTGAGATATAATTCACCCTTACCCCATGTAACATTTGTGATACTAATTTAATGCTCTTCAATTTCTCCCCCATTGAGCAGAGAAAACTACATCACAATGAAAGCCAGTTGGCCTAATTTATAGAATTTGTCAATATATACTGCTCCTTTTAATTTTATCATTGTCCAGCAGTGTTCCAGACAATTATCTGGACATCATTCTAAAATTTATATTACTGTGTATTATTGATGTACAATAATATTTTATTACTGTAGAATATTTTTATGCTACCATGTGATATTGTTTTAAGCATGAAATAGCCATAGAACAACAATTCTATGTAAATTTATAAGTGTACCGATAAATTCCTGTATGAATTTACATATAAAGAGACAATGCGATGCAAAGGTTGTAGGAACTTTGCAATATTTTTATTCTAAGAAACATTTTTAAAGAATAAGCATAAGTTCCAGGAGCAGATTTGAAATTCCTATAAAGAATTTTGGCATTCTTATAATGAAGCGCTCTCAATTACAAATAAGGGTCTTTTAGTCAAGACATTTTTCAGTTTTTATTAAATCTAATCAACATTTGACAAATTCAAACTAGGGGTGATCACATATTTGTGGAAAAGACCAGCATAAATTCCCAACTTAATTTAGTGTTAATCAACTCCTTAAGCAGAAATGCTTTTTAAAACAGCTACTATAACACGGCCATTATACATACATGTATAACAGAAAATCCCTAGAGGAGGATATTGCGCATAATATCACCAGGATTTGATAGAATATTTAGAAAAGAAACTATGTTTAACCTGAATATTTGAAAGTTGACTGTGATGGGCAAAAGTTTGCCTTAAAAGTCATATGACCATAACAAAATTATGGAGACTTATTTTGCGGGTTTTAGTGAAAAATCACTTTATGCATGTAATTTAAAAATGTGAGAGCTTTGTAAAATATATGATATAAAAAAGAAAAAATAATATATAGCAATAATAAATAAATGAAAAATTGGATTAGTGAATGCGCTTTTAATGCATTGACAAAAGTTTATTATTCAGTTTTCTGTTTATTAAAAAATGTTAATGTGAAACATATTTTTGGAACTTTTAGTTTTAAAAAATTAATATGAAAAATTTGCAAAATTTTATTAAATTAGCAAGTATTTATATAAATGTAAGAAAAAAAGATTAATTTTTCTTTTTGAGTTTTTTTTTAAACATTATCATCAAGTACATTTTTGTTTTTCATTAATTTTAATTTAGAGTTTTTTTTTTTCTTTTCTATTTTGTTCACATCAATTCAGGGCAGAGTTTAGTTGAGGCTTTTCGTGAAAGTCTTTAGACGTCTGTATTCATTGTTTACATCTAGTAACTCCTTTGGGAAAACAATTTCTCTTTCCTGATAAAGAGCTTCCACCATTCCAAGAAATCCTTCAAGAATAAACTGGGCATTCTTCATGATGAAATTTTGCTGGAAAAAAATTAAATAAAAATTATTAACCTTGTGAAAATTTAGATAAAATTAAATTTGAAAAAAATTTAAATATAAAAACATTAGTAGCCATGAAATTTTTAGTATTAAATATTATTTATGACAATAATTCAGATTACAATGTCCAATAAACAGAAATAAGAAATTCAACTAATAGTCTCTACAGAACTGGAATTTGGTTAGTTTCTGTTAAAAGAAGATTATCTTATCACTGCTTCATAAGCAAGTATCAGAGATTAAAAAAATAAACTAATTATTGATATTTATCCATTAATATACTGGCACAGTGAAGTAATGGATAGCATATCGGATTAAGGAATCAGAGAGTAGAGTTTGAATTCCTTATATTCACTTACATGCTGATACCCTTCGGAAAGGTATGAATCTATCTTTTTCTCCCCACCCCCCACCAGCTATGGGGAAATAGTAGGACAGATTGGGCCCCCTATAGCTTTGGTTGGCAATTGGTCTAAGAAGGAAAAATTGAAATTCAAAGCCAGCCTGAAGAGAGTCGGGCTCTGTCAGGCTATCTTGCCCAAACCCAAGACTCACCACAACTGCTATGGCTGCAGTAGATGTGGCATCCCCACAATCCTAAAGGGTTATAAGACTTGTGATTGTGATCCTGTGATAATTATAAAATAAAATATTTTTAATTGAAAGCTACATATTGAACTTATTAATTCATCAGGGTTGTTAAACTGGATGATAAGTAGTGAATAAACTAAATCTGAAAGTCAAGGGCTACTAAACTTCAATTTGACTTATTTACATTAGTAACCCAAGTTAATCTAGCTAATTTTAAAAGTGGCTCAAAACATCACAAGTAGCAAAATTCAAAATTGAGAAGCACTTGTTTTTCAAATAATAACCCGATCTGGTAACACTATAACTTAGTACATTTAAAAAAAATTAAATTCATATAGGGTGCGACAGAAATACCTCCCACATAATGATAAGACATTAGTGGCAATGGTGTTTTCATTTAACTAATGTCTTACTACTATGTGGGAGGTATTTCTGCTCCAATCTGTGTAAATAAATGGTATTCCTAGATTTGATCAGCTTCGGTTAAAATATGTATGATCATTTTACACAACAATCATTTTTCATTCATCCTCAAAAGTTTCATAAAAATGACAGTGCAACAGTATATCAACGTCCTTACAGAAAATTGCAATATTTGATTGCATAAAAGATACACAAGCATATTAGATGTACCACTCATTTTAGCAGGTTATATTCAAGAAAAATGTTCTAATGCTTTTAAACATGTAATCTTTAAAGCAAACTAACAGTACATTACAAAACATTTAAAAACAGTGGAACACATTAATGCTTATAAAAAGCAAACTATCTGTACATTAAAAAACATTTTAGCTACCACAGAAAATATTAATGTTTATAAAAAGCAAACTATCAATATATTACATTAAAATAACTTATGCTACAGCAGGAATGTATTGAGGCATATTTACATATGCTGTATCAAATAGTATTTTGTTATGATAATTCCTTTTATAATAGTAATAGTAGTAGTAATAATAATATTGTTCTTAGAGTAAAAATGTTATTATTTGTGGTCAAAAGAAATTAGTGACTGTTGTGGGATGCAATTTCAGATTCAGCCTTTCTTATCCCTACACTGATTTCTTGGTATTTATCACTGTTCTCTGCCTTGTATCTGCTTTGTTCATTCTATCACAACTGCATGTATCGTACAATGTACTCCAACAGAACTCACTCTTCTCCAAGATGGTTTCCTTATCACTTGCCTGGATCAAACATGCTAGATATCCAGGCACCAACACACCCAGATGTCTGTCCTTGATTCTGTCCAACTATGCTAATATTATGTAAAGTTGTTAATGACCCAATTTCTTGTGGGACAACAAAGAAGGGCCTCGACGGAATGACTTGCCTTCTTCTCTCAAATTGAAGTCCTACGTGCCAGACAGACAAAATTTCTTTCGTTGAGAATAAGGCAAGTCTTATTCACTATCTCTGCCATTTGACTCTGGTTCTGCTTCACTATGTCTGCTACACTTCCCACTGGTCTCATGATCACACATAACAGTGTGGATGAGGTCTTTTGCTTCGGGCTCCTCCAAAGGGGGATTGTCTGAACTTCTTCCTCAGAGGAG
Source organism: Acanthosepion esculentum (assembly GCA_964036315.1). NCBI lineage: Eukaryota > Metazoa > Mollusca > Cephalopoda > Sepiida > Sepiidae > Acanthosepion > Acanthosepion esculentum. The sequence goes on from OZ038520.1 coordinate 36,144,201, forward strand.
CTCTCAGAATTGTCAGAGCTGTCAATGTTATTACTTGAGTTCTCAGGTAAATTGTCAATCTCATGTGGTATGGGCTCAATAAGCAACTCACTTTCAGACTATTCATTCTCAATGTCACTCATCAATGGTGTCGTTTTGAGAGTAGGGCAGAGATCCCTTACATGGCACAGGATTCCATCTACCAATACAGAATGCTCACTGATGATATTGGTGACAACATCCTTTTTTGAAGTTGGTAGTGCACCAGCTATTGAGAGGCTTCACGCAGATGGAGATCTCCTATCCTATGTGGTCCACGCACTTCTTTTCGTTCAGGCAGATACACACTGTTGATTCCTTTGACACATACCTAGTAGGTGTAGATCACATTGGCAGGTGCATTGTCGACACATCATCCTTTGGTGTTGTGTTATATCTATACACCATTTCCATGACTGTACACTGCTTTCTGGTGGCAATCCTCTTTACACTTCAGTGGCACCTTTCTACTATGCCATTGTCACTTCACAGTCGAAGCTGGTTCCCCAGTCGTCCAGGAAGTGCTCAAACTGTCTGCTGTAGAAGGCAGTATTGTTGTCAGAAAGGATTTCCTTGAGGGATCCTCATTCATAAAACACTGACAGTGGCGGATGACACTTGAAGAGTCCTGCCACAGCAATGGTCACCAGACTGTGAATCTAGTGGGTCCGCAATCTATAAGCGTGAGGAAATGCTGGCCACTGTAATATGTTATATTCATACTTAGTCTGCCTCAAGTGCTGCTTCCCATTTTGCCATTTAACTGGTGCCGAGTCTATTGACTGACACATTTGGCACCCCTTGACTGAGAGTACTCTTGGGCACTGAGGGATTGGTCAGCCGTATGAAATAGCATGTCCTCCTATACTGGGGTTCCCACTGCAATGGTGTGTTTTCATTATCTCATCTGTCTCCTCCACAGAAGCAGCACACACCAGTGGTACAGGCTCAATGTCCTATTTTATGGCATTGTACCATCTTTGTGGCACATGGGTCAATCTGTCAGCAAAGTTGCAGTTTGATGTTACTAATGTTACATCCACAGACAGATCATATTCAGTGACTTGATAATCTCCAACCTCCTCCTGATCAGTATCAGGCCCGCTGCCTTGGTGCACTCTGGCTTTACCTGTCAAGGTATCTAACACCCAATGGTATACGCATAAGGAGTCAATCTGTATATGCAACTTTTTAACCCTTCACTGGAGCATTAAGTTGATGCCCTTCAGTACAGTGTCCACTCTGCCAGGTTAATATGTGTGGCGTCATTTACTGGTCTCAGTTGCCATTTCATCCTTCAACAAGACTCCAATCACCAGTGAGCTTGCATCAACCCACATACATTTCTTTTTCATGCACACACCAATCTCCTCTGGCAAGGTCGTTCTTTTTTATTCTTGCTATGGTCTCCATCATCATGCGAATAAGCAAAGGGTCAGTCATCTCATCGTCCCAACTCTTGATGACCATGCTTGCCCTGCACTTCACGGTGCCTGCTGCCATGCGGAGCGATCTGCAGACTGGTAGATGCCCCACAAGCCTTCCACATAGGGAAAAAACTGTTCACCTTGTTAAGATGTCATGTACTGCTGGAACTGCAGTTCCATATCTCCATTGCAAGGTTCCTTGCTTGCCTTGAACATCCAAGCCCAACAGATGGGTGCCATCTTCCAGATTAAGCCAAACTGGGCTAATTTAGCCCTTACCTGCTGTGATGACACAATGTCTTCGTCTATATAAATGTCATTGATGTACGCTGACATCCCTTCTTTTACTGTCTCTTCTTGAGACAACACGGCACTGATAATTGCCTTCATTATCTGCAGTGCCACGTTCTGGTAAGTCGGCACATTCTGTTGGCAAACATCACCGTCTGAAATGGCCACTAAATCGGACTTGCAAATAGGCCTTTCTTAAATACAGCAAGGAGACATTAGATCCATGCTACCACCATTCCTGCACTTTGCTGGCACAATCACCAGCATCAGCTGTGATTGGGTTGACATTGCAGAAATCCATTACGGGCCTGACTTTTGGTTTGTTCAATTGCACAATCGCCATCAGATCTTCTGATCCTGGTAAAATACAACTCTGAAGTCAGGTTGGTCAATCTTGAGTGCTGCACACACAAGGACCTCCTTCCAAAACTTCACTGTTCCAGTCTCTGAGATGAAAACACCACCTAAAGCTTTGATGGTGTCATAACCCAGTAGCAGGTCAAAGTTTAATGGCTTCTCATGCACCACCAGTGCTTTGACATCAGCGAAATTCCCAGTGTTTGCACAGATCCTGACTACCTCTGTCCCAAGACATGCATGCATTTCACCACTTATAGTGTTCACTCTGACTTTCCTCTTCTTCCAAGCACTTGCTATAGTGCAAGAGCAAATTGAATCAAGGAGTGCTGAACACAGCATCTCATTGATGTAGATTTGGATGACTGGCAGTGCCTCGTTTATACATTATCTGGGAAGAGATCAGAGCCATCTTGTACCTGGCCTCATTTCCCAGGCAATCACAAGCAATATGCCCAACCTCATTGCATCAGTAACAATGCACATGCACTACTCATTTTCTATCCATGCAATTTCTTGCCACATCGCCCCAACTGTTGCATTTATAGCAGACAATTCTGGTGCAGGAGACAGAACTGGGGGGAAGCTCTAGCACTACTTTGGTTTGCTTGTGCAGCCGTGACAATGGGTTCCTCTAAAACAGTCATCTTTCAGGATAGTTCTGGCCCAGTCCAATAATTCATTGAGCACTAGTGGGTCTACACAAGAGTTTGCTCATAAAAGTTACTTCACTCTAACCAGGAGCCCTGCTAAGAATGTATATGCTAACACTCATTTGGGTAGTCTGCCAAACAGGGTTGCCAGCATCTTTATTGCAACCAAATAAACATCCACAGTTTTGCCTGGCCGCAGAGTCCTTGCCTCAAATTGTTCGTACGCAATACGGGAGTCAATGGCAAATGCCTTATAGAGTACAGCCTTGATTCTAGCTGGATTTTCCTACTCCTTATCACGAAGCTGTTGATATACAGTGAATGCATCACCAGTCAATCATAGAGGAATTGCATGCTTGATGGCTTTCATCCCAGACAGGTAACAAATTAGTTTGACTTTTTCCAACCATTCCAACACAGAAGTAGTACCATTAAACTCTGGGTTGAGTTTTAAGTCAACTTTGTCTCCCATTTCACTAAAATAGCTTGTGGTCAAAAGAAATTAGTGACTTTGTTGTGGGACACAATTTCAGATTTGACTTTTCTTGCCCCTACACAGGTTTCTTGGTATCTATCACTGTTCTCTGCCTTGTATCCACTTTGTTCATTAATTCTATCACAACTGCACATATCGTACGATGTACTCCGACAGAACTCACTAGTTTGATTGATACCTTTATAAATATATCTGTGTGAATTTTAACTCAGCATACCAATTGTACTTTCTGTACTGATAACCTGTATGGTATACACTCAACCATAATATTAAAAAGTTTTAAAATTTTTACCAGAAATTTTTTCTGTTGTTAGATCATAGAAAGTATTTGCACCTAGAGAAAAATGGCCAAGTGAAGATATACATAAATATTTACTTTATTATTTAAGCATTAAAATTATTTAAAATGTTGTAAAAAAAATGAAATACAATGAAAAGACTAGAATGCTCAAAAATTAATGACATGTTGAGAATACTGGACATTAAATGGTAACAACTGAAAGAAAAGAAGAAAAAGAGAAGAGAGAAAGGGTTAAGGACTGAGTGTAAAGTGAAAAAAAATAAATCCCAAAAAGGACAGATAATCACAACATTCTACATGTATGCACATGGGAACATGTACATGGGCACATACAGGAAAGAAAAATAGAGCAGTATAAGCAGTCAATTACTGATATCCCCTGACGAGTGGACAGAATAATTCCCAGAGGGTCCATCTACAAAACTCTGGAGTTGGGATGCTGAAAGTAACATCAATCAGCTAACTGAAAAACATTTTACTTGTATTAATTTTATATATATATATATATATATATATATATATATATATATATATAAACAACTTGTTCATAAAAAGAAATATAAGATCAGTTCTGTTTTCTACAATAGTGTGGTTGACTTACTCATACATAAACTATAGACTACTGATATATGGGTGCCGATAAAGAATTGAAAGTTAGTTTTAAAACTACATTTTTGGTTCTTCTAAAAGCAAAATATCTCGAGTTCACTGAATTACTTTGAAAGCATTTCTAAAATTCATTTTTAATATTTTACTTTATTTTTTAATTTTTGTTATGACCTGTTTTATTTACATTACTTGATTTCAGTGTAATTTTTTTCTGAATGATTAAAGGTGTGTTTTTGGGATGGTTCCAGGATGATGTTGGAAAAAGTTCTGGTGTTGTGGGGGCAAGCAAAATTCAAATTTAGGTTGTGACAGTTTATCTTTACTTTGCACTAATGCCCTTGGGAAAGGCAAAAGTTCATTCCCTCTACTTATAATAAGGCAGACTGGGTTCTCTAGACTCAACTAGTAATATTTAAAGAGAAGAGCAACTTTGAATTCAATACTATGAAGAAATCAAAAAACCATTTCACTATACTTCCTAAGAATAGTGTATAGTTTACAGCAATTAAAGAAAGTGAGCTGCGGAAAGACATAATCACTTACATCCAGAAAAGAAAAATGCAGGACTATGTTTACTTGGGTGTACTCTGCTGGCTTTTTTATTCTATAAGAACATTTAAAGAGAACTTGTATTAATAAACCATGAATCTTAGACTTACTAAAAGATAACATAAGAACAGAGATAATTAAATATAAAGTCACATTTTACTTAGGTCTTTCATAAATGTAATTTTATAAAGCAAATTTGGTTTTATTTAACAACAGTTGATCCAATATATGATCAAATAACATTACTTACTTTCACCTTTTTTATTGAGGTGTTTTCTTTTTCTTCATTTAAATGCTATAAAATAAATTAAAGACTTTTATGTAATATATAGGACCTTTTTTTATTCCACTAATAAAAATGTTAGAGAAAAATTATTTTTGCTTTTGTCACAAATGGTACATTTTATTTTTACATATAGGCATAAGTCACAACAATTTTCAGAAAAGACTTACCAGAATACTATTACTTTTGAAGTAAAATAGAGTGAGGTTTGATTAGGTTAATGCGTCAAGCAAAATGTTTGATAGAACTTGAAAAGTTTGACAATTAGGTCATAGGTAAATATCTGTAACATTTAGCAAATATAAATTTAGCCTTCTGCTATGTGTAAAGGTTGCATATACTTCTGTTTGAATTAAATTTAAATGTCTAATTTGTTTTTACCAGGATTAAGGCAACCAGCAACTGAGAAAATGAGCTTAAATGTTACACTTGAAAAAAAAAATCTGTTTAACCTTTTTTTTCTTTAAACTCTTTAACACAAGTTTCATCTAACCATCATCCAGTGACTTTTGCAAAATGAGTGCAGAAAATAATGATATGTAGGGGGTCAAGTTCCTTGGTTCCCAGTAAGGTGAGAAATGTGCAACAGATGTCCTCAAGCTGTCATCCAGCAGCTGTTTGCAACAGACACATTACATCAATGTGGCCAGCCAGAAAATATCAAGCAGGAAATGAATAGGTTAAATATTAACTAGGAGTATGTGAAACTAAATTGACAAATAATGGGGACTTCATAAGTGATGACACAGAGTCATATATACAGTTTGATAGGCAAACAAAAGAGAAGTAGGGACTCATCTTAGATGAATACATGAAAAATGTGTACTGGGGCAGTGCCAAATGCCTAACAGAATTCTTCAAGCTGAAATGAAAGTCATTTAATATAGCAATTATAAAAGTATACACATTAAAAGCACAAAGCATGGAATAAGAAACTGATAAGTTTTTAAAGTACACTGGATAATGCCAAGACAATGCAAGTCACAAGAAATTACCATCATCATGGAAGACCTAAAAGTTAAAGTAAGAAAGGGATAGAATGGTGAATTAGTTTGCAAGTTCAGATTAAGATTCCATAATTGGCACAGAGAAAATTGAGTCTAATGGAACACAGCAAACAACCAACTAATAACCAACATCTGTTTTGAAGAGCACTCTAGACACTTCTGGATGTAAAATAGTTCAGGAGGAGATACTAAGAACCAGACTGACAATAAAATAAATAAAAGATTCAAGAATGTTGTTCTACACTCTAAAACTGTTGTGGCCTGTTAGGGGCCAGAAAGAAAGACAAGGAAAGAAGAAGGTAGGCTGAACAAGTGTATTGAAATAACAGAACATATATACAAAATAAGAGTGTTATCAGTCAGCAGATAGAAGTGTCCGTACGAACTGTCGGGTTACGCTGTGTGTCGACTGCCTTCCTTAGGAAAACTCTCAGGTTAGGATTTATGAAGGAGGGAAGAGTTCATTCTAATGTAGATAGGTCACCATAACAAAAACCTATCCAGGTGTCAACTGTGGAAGTGACTAACTTCTAGTCATATGCAAACACAAAATAAAATTATGGAAATTGAAGGAAACCAAAGCAATATTTAAACTACAATATGATAGACACCTGCAGGAATCAACTTGCAAAGAAATTTATTATGACATAGTTAAAAGCAAATATGATAACTTGGATGAAACTGGAAATTGAAAGTGGAAATCATTAAAAGAATCTCTAATGACACCAGTGAATACAAAAAAATATGTTGAAGAACTCTTTCACAACAAAAGAGGGAAATCTAGAATACACAAAAGTATGGAAGGATCTGAAATATAAAAGTCTGAGATAAAATCAGCAATGACCACGATGAACAGGAATGAAGCAACAAAATCAGACGGTATTTTAATCAAGATGCTAGCAGTCTTAGATGATTTTGGCATCAACAACAATACAGAATAAGTGAAATATACCATAATGGTGAAGACCCATCTTTTTAGTACCGCCTAATAAACAAAGTGCAAATGAATGTGCATTCCATCAGACAATCAGCTTAATGAACTATTTATTATCAGAATTGAAATGATAAGCTGAGTTAAATCTTATCTAGATTCTGATGAATAAAGCATGTATCATAATTAGACCAGTAACTGAACAAAAACTATGGTTTTGTTAAAGGCAGTGGAACAAGAAATGTAATATTTATGATCAGAATAGCAGAGCAAGCAATACAAATGCAGAAGGACATATAATTAAGTTTCATAGATTATACAAAAGCATTTGATACTGAACTACTACGGAAACTTGATTTATTTGTGACACTGGGATCTCCAGGGACTGATTAAAAAAAAAAAAAAAATTAAAAACGAGAAAGAAAGAAAGAAGAAAGGAAGGAAGAGGAAAGTCTATTAACTGGATGATAATTGTTGAAATTCACTGGAAGACGGATTAAAAAGTAAAGAAAATTAAAAACAAAATGCATTGTAAAATCATGTTTTAAGACAGAATTCATTAAGATTGGACAAAACCAAGACTACTCATGCTTACCACTTCCCACCAACGAGAAAGAGACCATTAATGTATCCACAAAGATGTCAAATAAAAAAAACAAAACATGTTGTCAATAGAGACCCAGGTGGTCATCGATATAACATCTAAAGAATGCTCTGAACAAAAAAGCCAGGAAAAAGAAACATTTGGTTTGAATCAGACATTCAGAAGAGAAGTGTCCCCACAGAGATAGGGACCAGCCTGAAACATTCAATCATTAGAATTTCTGTGAGATTCGTCCAGAAAATTTTTTATATCCAAACATTAATTCAGATTCCTTTGCATACAAGTGATAAAGAAAAATAGATTACTATTTTGGAGTGACCATGGAAAAGGGCGGTGTGATCTTGTTGATTGTAAAAAAATGCATAGACAGAGGAAAGAAACTTTTGTTTTTAAGTAGATTGGGAATAATTTTCTTTCTTTCTCACTCATGGCAATTCTTGAGTGGTCTGGTCAATTGAAAAATCACAGCATGGGACAAGCTGATAAAGAAAGATTAATGACTGAGAATCCCTTTTGTTTTTCACCTATGCCATCTAGAAGTTGTATTCATCACAAAGAGTACCAGCCCTAGGAGTGGGCTGAGGTTAGATGCTGAGAAAGTGGGAGAAGGAAGAGAGAGATTAGCACCATGTATATGGGGTGATGGTGTGAGATGATACATGAATGAAGTTGGAGTTAAGGGGCGGAGTGATTTCTCTGACCACTCTCAAAAAGGGGGCTGGACAACTCCAAATTTGTAAATATATTTTGAGAATATGGAATTTTAGAAAAAGGTTGATGCTAATGGTGGATGGCAACCAAACACAGACCCTGGTGAACCTTGTAAGGACTCACCAACATTTCTGCTACTGGAATCCAAATCAGTCACCAAAGTCCTCCTGACCAAGACCTTGTGCCAGCCCTGAAGGCCAGAAGTTAAAAATTTAAGTTACTACTAACACAAGCTGCAGACACTAAGGAGGATCCCAATGTCATTTGATTATAACGGTAAGTGGGAAGGGTTAAAATACACAACAAATCATGTTTAAATGAAATCGTTGTTACATTTTTAATCAGAGTTAATTCTTTATTCCAAAGGATTCTTTTTTATGTAGCTCCCAGCTGTCAATCCATCTTCACTTCAGTTTGCTTTATCAGCAGACTTCTCATCCTCTGAGATCAAAAAACACAATGTGGCAAAGGAGTGAATGGTTATGAACAGCTAAATTCCATCTAAGCCAAGTAGAACTGTGCACATCATCATGATAACAGCAACAAATGAGCCATGTGTTAACGAGTGAGGAGTCAGCTAGATGGTAACTATGGTGGTCTGAAGAAACTTGAAGATCAACGTGGGGCATGGAGTGACATTATTGATTACCACTGACCAGGATCAATGAGTGGGGTTACAATTTGGAAAATATATTATAATAAACCAGAATATATACTGAGATATATATATATATATATATATATATATAAAATGAACGTAATTATTTAACCATGAGGACCCCTTCAGCCAACACTTTTTCAAAAGGTAATTGTTGGTGAAGCAAGAAACAAGTGAAGTCAGATTAATAAATAATGAATGTGAAGGGAAAATTGGAACATGATTAAAATAGATTTTAATTATAAATGAATTAACAACTAAAAAAAATTGTAAAGTTCCAAAAAGAGTATAAAATGGAAAAAAGGCACTCATAATACTTCAATCAAATGTAAGGAATAAATAAAATGTTCATTTTGTTTACATAAGCTTGGCTGATGAAACAGAATGCAAACAGCCTTAAAGAACCAGAGATGGTGAACCAAGCAAGCATTATGTAAAATAGTAAATAATGCGTCATTATAATCGGTGGCACAATTGGGATTGTCCAGCAAATGCTGCCCAATGGAGAAGTCATGCACTACTTGAGTAGTTCTTTTAACACAACTGACTACTTGAACGCAAATAGGCAGGTACATGTTGCGTAATCCATGTTTCCAGCCTCTGATTGGTTCATCCTATATACACCGCACTGCAATGGCATTTGAATTTACATATTACTGAACTATTCTGAAAATAGGACAACCAATCTTTGCTGAAGGATGGAAATATGCATCTTGTCTGGAACACAGTACACAACTTGACAGCGTTGTAGCACAAAAGAACACAAGCTGAAATTCTGTGAGCAAGCAGTTGGCACTTCCTGCCTAACCAAGGCAACTTCAAATAAATTGGGCACCAACTAGTTCCTAGAACCACTGGTTCTTTAAACCGTCTAATTTTACCACCGATAATGTGTTTAATGACACTAGTAGGATAACCATTACCTTCAAAAATGTCTTGGATCCTTGCAAGTTCTCTGTTTAACAAGCTAGGAGAACAGATCATCAAAGGGCGATGAACTAGGATAGAAACTAGACCAATTTTGTGGGCCTTGGGAACAAAAGTGTTCCAACTTGTGTACAAGCCTATAAAAGTGGGTTTATGAAAGATACTGGTGACAAAAACACCATCCTTGCATTCTACAAGAACATCTAGAAAGGGCAAAGTACCATCACTCTCAACTTCCATAGTAAACTGAAGGAATCGATGGAGAGAATTGATTTCCACAAAAAAGTCAGTGGTGTCTCCAACAGAATCAAAAATTGAAAAGGTGTCATCAACTTACCACAAATAAACATAAGGTTTATGGACCTTATCAAACAGAAGTTCCTTATGATAACCTACAAAAATATTGGCCAGTATGGGGCCCAAAGGACTACCCATTGGAACACCATCTGTCTGGGCATATATAATATCATTGAAACTGAATTCAACACCTTCAGTTAGCAGACACATACATTCCAAAAACAAATTTTCAGGAATGCTAGCTGGGCCTAAATTACCTCTATAAAGAGGATCAGCATATATATTAATGGTCTCATAAAGAGGCACATTGCTATATGGGCTGACAATGTCAAAAGACACTATCAGTTTATTTTCTGACTAGATTTCTAATGCAATTTGGAAATCAGAAAGAGTCAGTGATATTGTGTGCTGAGAAAAAAAATCAGATGCCGGCTGGAACAGTTCAGCCAACTCATGTTGCACAGATTCTACCATTTGATAAAATGGGTCTAAGTGGTACACCAGTCTTATGCACCTTTGGTAGTCCATACATTCTGGGCCATTGAGACCCTACAGGTCTAACCCTATCATAGATATCCTTCGAGATTAGGTTGTTCTTGTATACTGAAAGCAACGATCACTGTGTTGTCACTTCAGACTCACTAGTATTATCACATGAACTAGCAGAACCAATCATCTTAAACTTGGAGGAATCATTCAAAATATTGGCCATCTTATCCAAATAATCTTGCCTGTTTAAGATGACAACACCAGAACCCTTATCAGGCTTAGTAATGTACACGTCGTTCCTTGACTTTAAAAATTTTATGGTCTGAAAATGAACGCTTTGCTACACAAGAAAATCCTGCTCAGCAGTGAATGAAGTGTATTCATTAGACAATTCATGTAGTCTGGCATTAAACACAGAATCTTTGTCAGAAGAGGAAGGAACATGTCAACTTAATTGAGAGTACATAATCTCAAACTCTGAGAAAATCTGTTCCTTGCAGGTTTTAGAAGGGGGAATACAGAAATCAAGCCCACAAGAAAGAAACATCAGTTCAATCTCAGTCATTTCCATCATCAACTCTGAACCTTCTAGAGACAAGGCTATTCAAGTAATTCATATCTCTCTGTTTTCCAAGTGCAACTTGTTATTAGCAAAATAACGAGACAGAAGAAATCAAAATAGTTACTTTATCACTAATGTCATTCAAAATAGAACAAAAAGTGCAAACATGAACAAGAATAATCAAACAATTTGTTCAACTCCTGTCTGATAAAAGCTTTCTTGAATGAAACCATTATCTTCAAAAATTCTTATGCATCATAATATATTTTAACTGCCAGCATATGGCTAGAAAATGAATTAAGTATACAAAAACAGAATTGAGATAAACAGCAAGTAACCTACCTAATAAGTTTATTTAGGTGGAAGGTATAGTAAAAAGACAAATATTGCTAAGAGCAACAAAGGATAGGATGTTGCGGAGAGCCATGATCAACAACATCCTGAGATGACATGGCACATAGAAGAACCTTTAAAACATCTCATTATGAACTATTTTTTTGTGTAGAATTATATATGGGAAGAGTATCTATTATCAGATTAATAGTGGTTAATTGAATGACAATATCAAAAAAACTAGTATGTTATGCACTTGAAAGAACTTCATCAGACTTATAATGGTTTTATCAATGAATCTCTCTCTTCATATATGTGTGTGTGTGTGTGTGTGTATATATATATATATAAATACCAGCACTCCTTCTCCAATACTTCTTTATGATATTAAACTGCTCTATCCAAACATTATTGGAATTTTAAAGATGGAGGCTTCACTCCACAAATCAAATGGAGGATCATCTGTTAATCTCAGACTCCCAACAACTTCTGGGACAGATGCAATCTATGCATAATGAAAAAAATCATAATGATTAAGTATATAAATGCTAAAGAATTATTGAATCAAAAGAACAAACTTATCCTCAAGTGTAGACACAAGAACAGATTTAAAATTCCTTAAAATCTTTGATTTTGGAGAATTTGCAATTGAAGTGTTGATTCTGCTTTATATGGATACAAACATGTATACGTACATGTATTCATATTTTTGTATATAATCATTTATGTGACTTTCTTATCTACTTCAGTTATAATATTAAATTATTAATTATTTTATATTAATTGTTGATAATATTATCCTTATTGTTTTTGTAATATTATTATTTTTATCCTTACCTATATGTATATACATATGTATGTATGTGTGTATATGTACTTATTTTTAATTCTTTAACTTCATTATCTCTTAATTTATTTAATTAATATATTTTTTGATATTTTTCATATTTTAATCTTAATTTATTTAACTTTATTTTATTGATGTCAAATAATATCATTATTAATTTTAAAGTGATGATTATAATGTGATGAAACTTGAAAATGACATGAAAATATCAGACACATGAGTGTATCTATTTTATGTCTGATCCCTGTATTTTAACTTGTTCAGCCTGTAAAGAAAAAAATAATTTCTAAGTCACCCTATTGAGACATGTTTAATGCTTCCTTTTCTTTCCCTCCTGCTTCCTTCCCCTCACCCTCACTCTCTCCTCCAAATTTTTAAAAACCCTATATTGGAATTTTTATTTTTAACTTCCTCTTAATATAAAATTCAATAACTGAACAGAAGTAGATAGCACAAAATATGGATCAGAACAGATAAAAGATACACACGTAAAAAGAATATTACAAAATGAGATTTGAGAAAAGCAAGAAAAGTGGATTGAACAGTTAGAAAATATTTGAAGAAGCTGGTATAGCAAATGTAAACAGAGATAAAATATGGAGAATATTAATATGAAAGCAACCAAACACCTTTAAATAAATATCACAAAGAGAAATATGTGAGCAAATTAGTTAATGAAGAGTGATTTTTCTCAATGATGAATGTTGGGAGAGTATTATAAGCAGTAAAATTATAGATATCTTCAGTGTTAATGCAGAGAATTATTGTAAATTCTTGGACAAAACATTTTTGATTGATACAGATCAAAACCAAGAAGCTTTAAGATAAACAATATATATTTATGCAAGAATGGTCTTTCACAATCTGCAATCCTGACTATTGCCCTTCTATTCTAAAAAGTTTAAAAGTTCAATGAGAATTCTTCTGCTGCCACTTAATTTAAAGATTGTCTGATGTAGGTACATCCTTACTTTCCATGCAAACAATTACTTTTATTTTCTGGTTGACTTTCACTGGATTTTGCAATTAAATTCAATTATTCCCAAATTTTTTACTAAATTATAAAAATTGTTATTATATAAAAAGAAATTTGTCACAAAAAAAATCAGGTGTAAAAAAAAAAAAAAAAAATTCCCCGAAAAACAGACTTGGCCTGATTCCAAAATGGTATATGTTGGGGAGTGGCCTCTAGGAGTCAAGTTGAAGAAGTTTGACACACTGACACTCATTTATTTATATAGATGAGTAACTGGCAATAATAATTTCCATAGCAAAGGTCAAATATAAATAACATAATATCTATTTATTTCTATCTTGTGTTCAAGAAGACATTAGGTATAAAATCCATTAATTATCATAAAATCTCTTATAATTAAAATATTTCAATTTCGACTTTTATTTCCTAAAATTTGATTCTGATAATATTTCAAATGGATGCCATGTCATGGTAGAAGTCATATCTTACTAAAATATATTCTCAGTTATTTTGGCTTATAATATATATATATATATATATATATGTATATATATATATATATATATCTCTTCTCACTATCTGCAAGGAATTTGACCATAGTATCACTAATACCTTCTACCAGCAACCCAGCTGTCGTAAGACCATGTGGATGTATCCTTATTCGAAAGACTGGCATCTGATCGACTACGTCATCACCAAAAGACGGGACATAAAAGATTTTAAGATAACGCGTTCATTCCACACAACATGCTATCTGTCAGATCACGCTCTACTTCAAAGTAAATCTACACTGCATCTGCAACAGCGAAGGATTAAAAAAAATCTACAGTGCCCATGTGCATTAATGTACTGCCTCTTAAATCAACTGAAACGAAAATTGAGCTCTCTGACAAACTTGTTGCTGCACTTGATTCTGTAAATATTACCAATGATATCATCTTGGACGGCTCTGCGTGATGCAACATATTCTACATCCTTGGAGGTTCTCGGCCTGCCATATCGTAAACATCAAGACTGGTTTGATGACAATAATACAGAAGTTCAGCAGCTTATAGATCAATTGCACTCTTCTCGGAAAGCATGAACTTGTCCGATAAAAAGATTGCTTACAAGACGGGCAAAAGTCAGGTTCAACGAGCTCTCAGGGCCATGAAAGAGCGTTGGTGGTTTGAAAAGGCCACTGAATTCCAAGAATCTTCAGACAGAAAGGATCTAAAGGCTTTCTATGCTGGTCTCATTATTCGTGATTTGTTGTTTGCTGATGATGCAGCTCTTGTAGCGAGATCCTTTGAGGAGGCCCAACATCTAATAAATCGTTTCTCTGCTGCATGTAAAGCATTTGGTCTTACACTTAGCATAAAGAAAACTGAGGTTGTGCACCAACCTTGTCCTACTCCAAAGCAATTACGTGGTGAGAAACAAAAACCCCCAGTCTACTAATTTCCAGAGAGACCATTGAAAGTAGAAGACAAAGCCCTGAACTATGTAAAGTCTTTCACCTATCTTGGTAGCAAAGTCAATTACAGTGGAATTTTAGATGATGAAATCAGTTAACGGATTGCTAAGCCTACCAGTGCTTTCGGCAAACTTTGCCATCGCTTGTGGAATGAGCGAGGTATTCGACTGGATATGAAAATCCGGGTTATCAGAGCTATTGTATTTGCCATCCTTTTGTATGGCTCAGAGTCATGGACTCCATACAGGTACCATATAGGGCAGCTAGATGTTTTCCATAAAAGCTGTCTGCGTGCAATCTGTGGCGTTAACCTTCAAGATAGGACATCTAACATAGACATGTTTAACAGGTGTAATATTGGAGGAATCGAGACTTTTCTCATACAGTCTCAGTTACGGTGGACTGGTCATGTCTTGAGAATGTCTGATGACAGGATACCCAAGATCCTAATGTACAGCCAGTTAGATCAGGGCTACAGGAATGTAGGACACCCATGGCTAAGATACAAAGACAAGCTGAAAAGCAACTTGTCAGCAGTCAATATACCACATAACACCCTTGAGCGCTTAACCTTGGAGTGGGTAGAATAGGGATCAACATGTTTTAGTGGACTCAGCAGTTTTCAATCTGCTTGTCTGAATCATCTTCAAGAAGTGAGAGCAAGATCTAAAAAGGTCAGCCAATCTGACAGTGATCTCATCTCACAATCCTGTCTTGCTCCATATGTAGCCTCCTTTGTAAATCACTAGCGGGTCTTAAATGCCACTTAAGATTATCACACAAAATTTCATAACTGAATCAACTAAGCTGTCATACGTTTAAACCGACGGGAGAATCCATTATTATATATATATATATATATATATATATATATATATATATATATACCCAAGTATAGGATTGGAGTAGATGAAATAAAATTCTAATAACCAAAAACACTATTCTTAAAAGAGTGCTCAATACAGAATAGAGCAAATATTATTTATTAAAAAATTATAACAAACATATATACATATTTTATTATTTATTTTATGTTTTAATTGAAAAGCCAATTTTTCAGTTAGAGCAAACGCTAATCTAAGGAGATTCAAACATCATAACAACTTAGAAACATTTGAAAGGGTCTTAAACTAGATGTTGTGGGCAAGGGAAGATGTGTTTTTACAAATGACAATATATATATATAATCATATTATAATATACAAACATATTGACATATTTAGATATATAAATATGCAAAAACATGGACAAAACAGGAAAGATGTGTATTTTCATCAGTTTCCTCTTCAAATAATTTTATATTTTAAACTTAATATAGGTTAAATTTAAAGTTGGTAATTTTTATTTTTTATTTTATAGTAAAATTTAAAATTAATCGGAATTAGAATGATTTCTATTTTAGTCTAACATTAAGGCATTAATAATTGTAACCAAGGTTCGTTGTCAGGTTTTTTGAATTCTCATATACTTGTATTTTGATTGGTCATTGCAGCTTATGTAACAGCATTTTCCCTATTGAGGGGTGTTTGACTGATTTGAACTTTTGAAAACTCTTTATTCTACATTTAACACCATCACTTCATAAGACACCAGAAGTGTTGAAACAAAATGGCTATTTTTGTAGTGATTTTATAACACGTTTATATATATATATATTAGGTCATCCCATAAGTTCTGTCCGAATTTTAACTTTTTGTTAAAATGAACAAAATTTAAAGAGTATTTTATGTCTAATGGAGCTGAACATTATTTTTTATGTTTAGATGCATTTAAACTGATCAAATTTTATTTCAGAGAGCAATAAAATTAAATTTTGTTTGATGAAAACCCTGCTAACATGGAAGTACCCAAGAATCATTTGAGGCACATAATGCTTTATGAGTTCAAGAAAGGAAACTCAGCAGCCGAAGCGGTTAGAAATATTCACTCAGTTTATGGAGAGGAATGTATGAATGAAAGAACTTGCAGAAGATGGTTTGCAAAATTCAGAGGTGGAGATTTCACCCGTGAAGATGAAGATCGAACCGGACGTCCAGTTGAGTTTGATGAAAAGCTTCTTGAAGCAGCCCTTGAAGAAAATCC
This sequence comes from Acanthosepion esculentum, assembly GCA_964036315.1. Lineage (NCBI taxonomy): Eukaryota > Metazoa > Mollusca > Cephalopoda > Sepiida > Sepiidae > Acanthosepion > Acanthosepion esculentum. The sequence continues at coordinate 36,161,065 of OZ038520.1, forward strand.
TGCTTTATAAGTTGACGAATTGGCAGTGGTTCTCAGTTCAAACCATACAACTGTTCATCGTCATCTTCAACAACTTGGAAAAGTTCCTAAACTTGAAAAATAGGTGCCTCATGAATTGTCTGAAAACAACCTCAAATCCCGAGTTGACATCTGCTCTTCTCTCCATTCTCGCCAACTTGTTTCACCTTTTTTGGATAGACTTGTGACTGGTGACAAAAAATGGATCTTTTATCAAAATGTTAAGCATCGTAGACAGTGGCTTGGTAAAGGGGAAGGACCCCAGCCACAGCCAAGAAGGGAACTTCATGGGCAAAAGGTTCTTCTTTCAATCTGGTGGGATTGCCAAGGAATAATCCACTTTGAATTCTTACCACCTAATGCAACAATTAATGCTCAAATATACTGTCAGCAATTAGAGCGTTTGAACCAAGCTTTCAGGAAAAAAAGACCTGCTCTAGTGAATCAAAAACGGGTGATGTTTCATCAGGACAATGCGCGACAACACAGCAAGAATCACATCACAAAAGATCGAAGGACTTGGTTGGAAGAAAATTCCTCATCCACCTTATTCTCCCGACCTTGCTCCTTCAGACTACCATTTGTTTCGTAGCTTACAGAATCATTTGGAAGAAACAGCTTTTGTAACACAGGAAGAGGTTAAAACTAACATTTGTGAGTTCTTCAAATCAAAGCCAAAAGAATTTTACAGTAATGGAATTAGTAAGCTTGTTAATAGATGGAAGGAAGTCATAGATAATCAGGGAAAATACATTGTTGATTGAATCTGTAATTAAATGTAACATTTGGTCACTTGTCTTTATTCAAAATTCGGACAGAACTTATAGGATGACCTGATATATATATATATATATATATATATATATACACACACACACACACAAGATAAAGAACAAATAGGAATCATATATCAATCTAACATGTTTCACTTTTAACTTTTATTAAACTTCATCAGAGATTGAGAGAAAACTGTTTTCTCTCAATCATTGACGAAGCTTAAAAGGACTTGGGTAACCTCAACATCCCCAGTGAAAAAGGAACCAGCAAGCCATTGCACTATTCTGCCTTGAACAACAATTGTGAGATGGAGGGGAGTGGTGACCACAGTGGAACAAAATGCGCCAACTGAATAAATCAATGGATGAATGATTTAGTGATACAACTCTTAATAATTAACCTACAGTTGGGAGAAGAGTTGGATTCTTACTTTACCCAAGAGTATTTGTGTGTAAGTGAATATAATGAACCCAGCTGGAATTGGAGCTCTGCTCTCCAAGATATATTTTCAAATACCTAGTGCACCATATTATATATATATATATATATATATATATATATATATATACACACACACACACACACAAGTGTTCATTCTTTAATAACTTGCACACACAAGTGTTCACTCTTTAATAACTTGCCAAAATCTTTGTTCAAAGCTGATATTCAAATTGTCTGTAATTTTAAGAAGTCATTAACATTCCAAACTTTGTACAGACAATTTAACTTTTTGTGCTATTGCTATAATATTTTGGCAATCCATTCTATGACATTCTTAAATATAACTTACAAGGAAAGTGAGAAATCTTTTACTTTTTATTAAAAAGATTTTAACTTTAAAAAAAAAAAAAAAATTGCCATAAGTGAGGTCAGTTTTATTGTTCCTCTACCTTTGCAGAAAGCAAGATCTTGCTATCTTAGTATAAAAACAAAATAAAGATTCTACAAAAGTAGAATGACAAAAATATTTCAGAATAGATTGTATGAAAGTTGTGATAACAAAAAATTTCATTTGTTAAAATAAAACTTTGTTTATTTGGCCCTTTTTGTATATGCAATCAAACATTTAGATAAATTATTTGTAATTGAATCATTTTGCTTGCAAAAAAAAAACAGTATATACAATATTACTCACATCTTTGGCAAACTTAGAAGCTTTAAGTGAATTTTGTACATGTGCAATGTGGGCCTTGAATATATCTGCAATGGTATTGTTGATGACTGACTCCAGAGCTGGGGTGTACATTTTCAAAGTATCATCAACAAATACAAGGGTGGATTTGGTGAAGAGAACAGTATTTGATGTCAAAGATACAAAACAGTCATCTGTTAAAAGAAATTAAATCAATTTAAGCTGCCAAACTCATAGTCTCATTATTATTTTTTTAACAATGTTCTTTAATCAAAATATTTTGTAAGCTTTTGTTTTCATTAATATAGAGATTAAATTCAGCAGAATATTATGTACAAAAATTATTGTTTAATGACTATTAATAATAATATAAACTAACAAGTAATTATAGACAAATAATTATGAAAGTTATTAAGGACTATATATTTATATATATATATATATATATATATATATATATATATATATATATATAGGGTTAGCACAAACGTTTGTAGTGTTTTACAATAGGTAGTGTTTGAACATGTGATTTAGTTTTACACATGACTAAAATTTATATATATATATATATATATATGAAAATTTTCTCACAGTTAACCTGTAGAAAAAGACAATAAGTATAAAGGTAAAAGACAATAGGAAAACTATTAGCTGATACGTTTTGTCCAATGTGGACTTTTTCAAGGCAAAAATGAAATGAATTTATTAAAAACCAAGTAACTATTAACAACAAAACACAATGTCCTTAGCAACTAGAAGAATTTAGAAAATGCTATTGTATTCATATTATCAACTGAAAATTACTATCATGTGTGGAAATATTGTTTTTATTGTTGTGTTGACGGATTCAACCATTTTCTTTTGATTTCTTGATACAGCTGTGTATGTTTGCTTGGAAGTGTAGTAATTCTGTTAGGAAAAAGCCTAGGCCTGGATTAATATTTGGATAATATTCAATGGTGGCACTCTCAAGGATTTTCCTTCTGAGTGAGTTATTTTCTTTTTTTTATGAGTGTAGCATTTTTAAAATCAAAATTGTGGTTGAATTTATTTCTATGTATGACTAGTGCATTAGCTAAGTTGTTTGTTGTGAGGTCTCTTTTGTGCTCATAGATGCATTTTTTAAAAATTTCTGTTTCTCCAATATATTGGAAGGAACAGTTTTGGCAATTTATTTTATAAATGCCTGCTTCAGAAATATTATTGCTATTAGTGTTTGAGGATCTGAGTATATCCATAATGGTTTTGGAAGTGTTTGCACTTATTTTAAGATTATTTAGATGGGATAGGTTGTTCTGGATAGTGGATGTGTCAGTAGTATTATGCATCTATTTTCATATAATTTATTATTATGGATTATATTATTTTTGTTCCAGATATATATTTTGTATACCTTTCTTTTTGCGTTGTGGATGAAATGATATGGGTATGGCAGGTTTTTGAATGTTTTTTCCATGTATGTTTCTTCTTTAGGTAAATATTGGGAGATGCAGATTCTTAATGTTCTCAGATAGAAACCTATAATAATTCTAGATTTCATTTTATAAGAGTGGTCTAGGTAGAAACTGATCAGGTCATTTTTGTTTGTAGCCTTTCTGTATGCATATACTACCAACCAACTGTGTCACATCCACTATCCAGAAGAACCTACCCCATTTAAATATTCTACAGGTTAACTTCGAGAAAATTTTCATATATATATATATAATTTCAATAATGTGTAAAACTAAATCACATGTTCAAACAATATATATTGAAAAATACTACAAACTTTTGTTCTAATTGTATGTATATATATATATATATATATATATATATATATATATATATATAAAAAATCCTTAATAACTTTCATAATTATTTGTCTGCTATTATTACTTGCACTTGACAATTTTCAGTTGACAATATGAATACAATATCATTTTCTAAATTCTTCTAGTTGCTAAGGACATTTTGTTTTGTTGTTAATAGTTATTTTGTTTTTAATGAATTCATTTCATTTTTGCCTTGAAAAAGTCCACATTGGATTAAATGTGTATATATATATATATATATATATATATATATATATATATATATATACCCACACACATTGAAAGGTAAACTTGAGTGGATTGTGAATTTTAAATATTTTTATGTTAAAAATGAAAATAGAGTAAAATGATATATTTTCATCATACTTGCAGGAAGGAAAAAAACACTGTACAAACAGAAAATATGTTTGCCGTTTATGGTACCATAGTCAAGAGCACTGTAAGTGCTTTGCTAGATTCAGAAGCGAGAACATTCTGGCAGGGCTGCACATGTAGAAACACTGATTAAAAATAATCAAGGTCACACAACACAGGACATTGCAGAGATACTACATATCATATGAGTATGTTAAGGCACTTATAAACCCATGGATATGTGAAATTGCTATGATGCTTGGGTGTCTCACAATTTAACAAAAAAAAATTCCATCTGTGATTCTCTGCACAAATGCAATAAAAAAATAATCTATTTTTGAAAAGAATGATCACAGGCAATGAAAAATAGGTTGTTTACATCTATGTGAAATGAAAAAGTTCCCGCAGAAAATGAAATGAGCCACTGTTAACCACTCCAAAACCTGATCTATATCCAAAGAAGGTGATCCTGTGTATCTGGTAGGATTGTGAATTACAAGCTCCTTCTGCAAAATCAGAGGGTGAATTCAGACAAGTACTCTTCCCAGTTTGTCTGATTAAAGACAACATTTGATGAAAATTATTTAGAATTAGTCATTAAGAATGGTTCTTTCTTCCATTAGAACAATACCAGACCTCATGTTGCTTTGCAGGTCTTGACTGGGATATCCTACTTTACCCACCATATTCATCTGTTTTTGCATCTTTGGATTACCACTTATTTCGATCCCTGCAAGATCTTGTTCAATTTTCTGAAAGCCTGTAAATATTACCTAGACCAATTGATTACACAGAAAGATACCAACTTCTGAGAGGTGAGAATCATGGAGCTGTCTCAAAGGTGTTAAATGGTAGTGGAACAAAATGGCACATATGTAGCTGAATTAATTTATTTCTAAATATTGGATTGAAATTTACTAAAAATTTCTAGGAGCTTTTATTCTGACTCAATATATACATATCAATATAGTGGAAATGTGTTGATTGTTTAGGTTAAATATTTTTGAAGGAAGTAGTTTCTAAAAATTCTATATACAAAAACATGTCACAAAAGCTCTACAAAATGATCATATATTCTCTCAATGCAATAAAAATGTAACTGAAAATATATTTTCTTTATCTAATGCTAATTATAGACTATGTCTATATCTGAAAATATTTTTTAGATAATATAGTTGAAAATTAAGAGTAACAAAAGATACAGTTAAATTTTCATTATTTAAAAGTTACATAATGAAAAACACTAACTTTATTTTTTAAAGTGCATTAAAAAAATGAATTATAAATTAACAATTCTAAAAACAAAAATATTTGCTAAGATTAACAAAAATTAAAAGAAAAAGTTTATTTACCATAGACAAAGTTTGATAAATGATTAAACCCAATCGCACACATTTCTTCTATAAACCGATTGCAAGCAGCTTTACTCAAATGGTTCATGGGTCTCCAAAGATCATCCTGTAAAAAAAGGAAATGTAAAAAGGAAAACGATTAACAATACAAAAAACATTCTTAGTTCACTTTATCCCATGTTTAAATGCATAATGATCAATTGATATTGGTTAGTATAATAATCTATGTGTACATGTAAAAGTGCCAATTGCATGTATTTATTTTTACTATTGTATTAAACATGTCAGTGTATGAATATTTTGCTTTTTAAACTACTAAAAAAAATTTTTTATGATATCTACAATAAGCAATATATTTAGCTTTTAACTATGAAAGAAATATTTTGATGAGGTATAAGTAATATATATTGTTATATTTTGAAAAAACCCTGGAAAATAATAAATGATTTCTTTTAAAGGCATACAATTTTACTTTAGGTATTTCGGAAACTTACTTTAGTTTAGCAGACAGTCTTAGCAGTAGAAATTTCATTAATGACTGAATTAACTATGTAAGCAATATCTAAAATCACTTTGTTAACTAATGATCAAAGTTAGATTCCAAACTTTAACATATGTAGTATTAGGTACATTTCATTTACATGCATTATATTAAACATTTTGCCAAAGATATATGTTTGTAATTGTATGTGATAATCACAATAATCTTGTAATTGGAATAAAAAAAATATGACGATGTGTTGGAAAATTCTTGACTTAATCTGATAAATTTCCCCAAATCTGACCAAACAGCTGATATTTTTAAGCCTCCTCTTGGTCAGGAGACATTTCAATACCCTTTCATACAAGAATATATATTACATAATGCACAACCATACACACAGTACGACACATTTATTTAGGGAATATGGAATTAATGCAGTATAAACTTTAATTGTTACTTTGTGTGAATCAGCTTGCAAACAACCTAAGGGGTCACTTTGAAAATGATGGTTTTTTTTTCAGGACAGAATATTTTCTACTAATTACACATGTAAGTAGGGAGATAAGAGCAAACGAGATTATATACACACACACACACACACACACACAGTAAACTGGATAGAAAAATTTTACCTTTTGTTTATCATTTGTAAGTCTTAATGCTCATTTTCTACATTTTATACACCATTAAATTTTATGAGGGAAGTAAATATCTCTTAAACTTTAATTTACCATATTTGATTGAACTATAAGACACATGGTCATATAGGAATGCCTTCTCCTATTTCAGCAATGAATATGAAGTAAAAGGTTTTAGTATGGTACATCAAATGTTACTGGATCTTCCCCCATATTTTCTATTTTCACCCATTCAAAATAACTTTTTTATTCATTTTTTACAAACTTATGAAATTTAAAATTTGAGAGAAAAGTAATTTTTAAATGCCATAAAAATGTGTGTGGGGGGGTTATATGCTATCAAATATGGTATGTATTTTAAAGTTTTGAAATTGAGACATGTTAAGTTTTCAATATAAGATGTAAATGAACAAGTTTTCATGACTATGGATTATTAAAGAACAGAACATATATATATATATATATATATATATATATATATATATAATATAAGAGTCATTAATAATTAGTGATTATTTTACATATTTTAATCTAGACAATATTATTTATTCAATAAAAAGAATTTTATTTTTTTATGTTTTTGTAACTTACCCCAGCACGAAACTTTATAGCTTCAATGAGTTGGTCTTTTGTTTCTTGAATCACTCTGTTGATGTCATCATTAATAAAAACATCAAGTGTAAAGCTCAGATCCAGTCCAATACTATGTAACTGGAAAATAAATTTAGAAAGAAAATATTCTGCATATTTCTGTATTAAGAGTGCATTGGTTTGAAAAGTACAAACTAAAAAATACTGACAAGTTAAATTTTACTTCAGAGTAGTGTACAATAAAAGCATTTTATTAAATCATAAACATTTTTTGTGACTTTATAACATAAGGAATTTTATAAAGCCTTACAAAAACAAAAAAGACTTTACCTATTCACTATTAGCTAAAAAAAAAAAGTCAATGAAAATTATTGCATAAAAATATGACGTTTTTTTTATTTATCTCTTTATGTGTCTGAATTCCATGTTTGTCATACCTTGCAAATAAGATCAAACTTAGTAAGTGTCACTCAACCTTCACCATAGAAGTGACTCTCACTAGAGAGTATCAGTCATGTTATGCCCTAATATTTCTTTATATCACAGTTGTCAAGTCTTGTGAAATTTTCATAAATCCAGTTTGTATGAAAACAACATAATCCTGCTTTGAATACAACAAGTCTGTGAAAAAGATTTCCACACTAATTAAAATATTAATAATATTGAACAGACCAATATTTTGAGTTAATTATTTTAAATAAAGTCAATATAATTGCCCAAACTATTTTTATTAAAATAAGCAAAATGCTGATGAGCTTTATGAAATAAAAACTGTTGATTTAATAAATCTATAAGTAATAGTACTGCACTAGGAGAATATATGCATGGACAATGATTACTAATTTGATTCTAGATATTTAAATAGAATTTTAATTTACAGTAAGCATAAAACTTATTGATTTAATTAGTAAAAAGGTACCAACTTCAAAGTCACATTATACAATGCATCAAAGTGACATTATACAATGCATCTAAGATTTAAAGCAGCTGGCATGGGTTACTTATAACAAATTCAGTATAGGAAATGTAGAAATTGAACAGAGGATGTCAGGGATACTTTTGTCCAATATTATAAGATGTTAAAAAAACAAAACAATATTGACCCAAAAAAGAAGAATCACGTTCTTAAATAGCTTTGTTAAATCTACATTCTCATATTGATAGCAACCAAATCATTCATAAATGTCTAAGCTAGAAAATGGCTTCAAAACAAATCTTTTAAATCATGAAGACTATCCATATAGACTGAGATTTTAAAAAAAATCACAAAGTGACAACAAAAATCTCAAACAAAAATAACTTTCTGACTGACAAAATAAATTATTATGATGATTAAAGTAAAATTTTGTGAATCCCAAGAACTGTGTCTACTAGGGTGATACTTAGAATCAAAGAAAAACAAAAAGGTGTTGGCATTTCACTTTATATTAGTTGTAAGTTTGAGTAATATAATTTCATTAGACACATGATATAAAAACTATAAAAACTAAAAATATTATATCTACAACATCTTTTCTAATGTGCTGTATCCTTTATAGACGTAGGCAGTCATGATTCAACAACTTCCTGTCCCTTATAACTAAACATCATTTGAGTCTTTACTACATTTGTCTAAATTCTTATAAACTCATCAGGTTGATTATTCATGAGTTTTCTCTGCTCCTTCTGCCATCAGTATGTCCTGTGAATGTTAAATTCTCAAAGCTCTTTTTTTCATTGTATTTAAAAAAATTCTACTGTTTCTGATTTTAAGTATAAGCGTCCTTCTAATTTTCTTTAAAACTTCCACATTGCTCACATGTTCAGTCTATGGTATCCTCAGTATGTGTCTGTAGAAGCACATTTCTATCACCGAGTTGTTTCTTCATATGTAAAGAAACTGTCCAGCATTCGCTGTCATATAGAGAATTAAATGTTATGCAATAGTTCGGCACTCTTTTGTTTGCTTCTAGCAAAATTTCCCTATTTCTGAATACTTTGCTTAATTTCTGGAAGCCAACTTTCGGTGCATTCCAATGCACCTTCAGATTTCTGTGTCACACTCTCTGCCGTCTGTTACTGCGCAACAGATGGCAGGAAGTTAAATTTCTGCATCTGCTCATGTGGCAGACATGATGAGGCAGAACCTGGGACGAGCACAACCCGTTCCGACTTGCCTTTTTTCCCCGCCAAAAAAAGAGCCCGTATTTGCTTAGCATGTAGGGCTACTGCAGTTGAAATGAAGGAGAAAAACAAAGAAAGCACTTACCGCTCTGCCGTAATCCGTCCTCGGCCAGATAACATAGAAGAATAAGGGGAGACTTGCATCGCCTTTTTATGCAATGAATATGCAATGCATTATGGGACAGAGACGGAATGAACTATGGGATTGCATGAAGATGCAAGGGATTATGGGTATATGGACAAATATAAAAACACCTAGTTTTTCACAGTTCGGCAGAAGCTTGGAGTGACGTTCCCGGTTGGTGGCTGGAAAAGTCTGTTTGTGCGATTTTGAGACGGAACGACTAGAGGTTGGATTACCAGTTGAGAGAGCTCGAATTTACTCGCTGGTGGTCGTTTTTCTTTTTATTTCATCACAAGCTATTTCGGCCTATTACTTCTGCAAAATGGAAGGCAAGATCTTTGACGTCTGTTTGATTCCAGAATTCAGCGGTGCCCCAACGGATATTCCCATTGTTGAATGGATAGAGAATGTGGAATTGGTCTGCGAACTTTGCGCCATGGACAAGATCGAGCGCATCATGCCTCTACGACTACGAGGCGGTGCCCTTGCCATGTATAGACAACTTAGTAAAGAGCAGAGGGCAGACGCGGAACAAATTAAACGGGCCTTTATGACTGCATATGCGACTGACAGATTTAATGCGTTCGACCAATTTATGGGACGGCGTCTTCGCCTAGGGGGAAACAGTGGATGAATTCCTGGCTGAAATGCATCGTTTGGCGTGGCTAGTAGGAGAACCGTTGCCTGATCGGTGGATGGCATGTGCATTTGTGTCAGGGTTGCCACATCATGTTAGGCAGCTTCTCAAAGCTTCGTCCAGGATGGACGAGATGAATCTAGAACAGATTCTGACCCGAGCAAGGGCCATTATGACGGATGACGAAGGGTGCCAGGTATTGGCCGCCGCATCCATAGAACTACCGCACTCAGAAGCTGGGGCCCCCCTGCCAAACCCGTTAGCAGAACAATTACCTGCTACAAGTGCTCTGGACCCAACCATATGGCGAAAAATTGTACACAAGGACGTCAGGAGAGGTCAAACAGGACGCAGAGGTCTGGCCGCGACAAGCGGTGTTTTCGGTGCAATGGCATTGGAAAACATTTCCTCAGAATGCCAGGGAAATGCCCAAGGGGAGAAGGCGTCAGCCTCAGCCTTCTCCCCGAGCAAGTAAAAAACCGGAAGTTACCCACCGTACAAGTATTTGTAAATGGAGTAGAGTGCACAGCTCTAGTGGATTCGGGATGCTCACAAACGCTGGTGAGCAAGGCTGTGTGTCACAGCTGGAGGCAGGAAGAGGTGGGAGTGTTGACCGCTGACAGGAGGACCTTGAAGTGCCGTGGATACAGCAAAATTAAGTTGGGTGTCGAGCAGATTCAGCCTGTGACTGTTGAGGCTTTGGTCATGGACGGACAGTTGCTAGGGTTCGATCTTCTTGGGATTGATGCGATCAAGGTGCTCGGAGGTGTACACCTGACTGAATCAGGCGAAGCGCATTTCGGAAACCTGAACACATGTGCCGCCATTCTTATCAACAAGCCCGACTTTAGAGTAACGTTTAACCCGAGCACGAAAACGTGGACTGCATTGTGGAAGTGGGCGAGTGGTCATTCACCTAGCAAGTTGGTCAATAAAGTACAGGAGTACACAGTACCTGGCCACATTCGGGATGCATACGAGAAAGAACTAGCACAGTGGCAGCGAGACAGATGGCTACTGCCATATCCCGAGAAGGAGCTTGGCCCACCCAAGGGATTAATTCCCTTAATGGCGGTCGTACAAAAACACAAACAGAAGGTCCGGCCGGTACTTGACTATCGGGAATTGAACGGCTTTGTAGACGCATTCACGGCTGACGCAGAGGTGTGTGCACAGAAATTACGAGAATGGCGATGACAAGGTGCTGACGTATCGCTGCTGGATGCGTACCTACAGATCCACATTGACAAATCGCTATGGCCTTTTCAAACAGTGGTCATTAAGGGCAAGCGGTTTTGTCTTACGCGTTTGGGTTTTGGCCTGAATGTGGCACCACTTGTCATGAAGTCAGTGATCGACACAATAACGTCCCAAGATCAGGACATTAAGAGTGCCACGTCGGCATACGTCGACAATATCTTCATAAACGACGGCCTAGTTTCTGCAGTGCGCGTGAGACAGCACTTTGCTGATTACGGGCTAGTCTGTAAAGATCCAGAGCGATTGAGAGACGGAACTAAGGTCCTGGGTCTGCAAGTCTGGGAAGAAAGCAACTCTCTGCGATGGAAGCGGGGAGGTCAGGTTCCAGAAATTGCTCAAATGGTGACCCACCGAAGCGTATTTTCCTTGTGCGGGAAACTCGTGGGTCATTTCCCTGTGTGCGGTTGGCTTAGGGTGGCAACTGCATTTATTAAGCGTTACGCAAGTACACTAACCAAAAGATGGGACGACGAGATAAAAGATGCCCCTCTTGGGCGTATGCTGGAGGAAACGGTGGCCAGAGTGCAGGAATCAGATCCTGTCGGTGGAGACTGGTGTGTGAACGGCAATGAAATGACAGTTTGGGTGGACGCAAGCTCTGTGGCTACGGGAGTAGCACTAGAGGTGAATGGGAGCGTCAAGGAAGATGCTTGCTGGTTACGTCCAGCTAATGATGCCAAACACATAAATCTTGCTGAACTTGATGCAGTGATCAAGGGCATGAATCTTGCCTTGCAGTGGCAGACACCAGTCATGCATGTGGTCACCGATTCAGCATGTGTGCACCGGTGGGTGTCTGACACCCTGACAGGAAGGACGCGCATGAACACGAAGGCGGCGGGTGAAATGCTGATGAGGCGGCGCTTGGAGACACTGCGAGCATTGGTGGAGGAGTACGCACTGACTATGACTGTGACATTAGTAAAATCTTGTCAGAACCGCGCTGACAGCCTCACCAGAGTGCCGCAACGCTGGTTAGAGGTGCACAAGAAAGGAGGAGAACCGGTGCAAGTGAGTTGTGCCACTGCAACAAGCCAGTTGAACAAACATCAGGTGACCCACATCCACCAGCAGAGTGGGCACCCGGGTGTTAAAAGAACATTGTACTTTGCTAGGATCGTAGATCCAACAGTTTCTAAGGAACTGATAAAATCTGTTGTTAGAACCTGCGAAGCCTGCCAATCAATCGATCCAGCACCAGTGCATTGGAAAAAAGGAAAAATTGTTCAGTCTTGGAGGCGGTCTACTGGCATAACGTCACACCCAAGGACAACCTTTTGCCTTCCACGGCACCGGCTGATGTACTGCACACGTACCACGTCCGGGTGAGAGGCATTGACGCGACGCTCCTGCCTGAATCACAAATAACCGAAGGGGAATACAAGATAGGGGACATTGTCTGGGTCAAGACTCCACGTGGTAAATGCATCACTAAATTTGGAACCGGACGTGTGACCGAGGTGGTGAGTCAGCAGTCGGTGCGTGTCGATGGAACACCTCGTCATGTTAGAGACCTGCACCCTTTTTTTGGCTCAAATCCCGCAACCGACGAAGAAGACACGGAGGATAGTGAACAGCCGATGTACGTAGAGTTGGGTTCAACAACCGAACACTCCGATATCGGTAGTTTGCCAATAGATCGGGATGTATCTAATGAGAGCTCCTCCGACGAAGAAGCTCAACCACTCCCCCTTCGGAGGAGCACCCGGAACAAAAGACCGCACCTGCACTGTCATCTGTGTGATCAGGTGATCAGGGGGGAGTGTGGCAGACATGATGAGGCAGAACCTGGGATGAGCACAACCGGTTCCGACTTGCCTTTTCCCCGCCAAAAAAGAGCCCGTATTTGCTTAGCATGTAGGGCTACTGCAGTTGAAATGAAGAAGAAAAAGAAAGCACTGACAGAAAAAGAAAGTGCTGACAACCATATACTTTATCTTTTTATGGATTCTTACTTTTCTTTGTTGCCTTCTCAAGGTGTTATTGAGGATGCCATCAACAGTATCTTCTAGGTCTTATAGTTGTCTTCAGATCATCTTACAGTATATGTTAAATAAATCCAGTGAGTATATTTTGGAAGAGTGCATTTATAGGAAAGTGCATATGGTGGAAGCCTTTTGTCATAGAAAGTTCCAAAACACTAAGAATTGTTTCTATAATTTCAACTGAAGAGTTTAAAACCATTTTGTCCAGTTCATTACACAATGTCTTTTAGAACAACTAATACTTTGATAAATCTCAATATTAATATATATCCAGTAGATTTATATCTCAAGAGTTGAATAAATAACTAATGTATATAGTGTCTTATGTACCAATGGATAAATTCTTGGATTAAGATCAATATTAACACAAAATCATATTCTATAGTTTCAGCATCTCGATAATAATACTATGATTACTCAATTATTGGTTGTTTTCTTTGACATTTTTAAATCCTTGATGGGTTTTCTTAGATTTAATCTGAACTGACATATTGGCATATGTATCTGAAATCAGTGAGAGTTCTTAAAAGGTTCATGCTTTTTCTTTTTTTCACATAAGAAATAATTAGTAGAACTTAAAATTATTGCATTTCTTACCTTTTTGTATCTTCTATTAACTAGTGTGTTAATAAATAGCTATGAAATAAAATGTGAGTAATTACTTACTTCCTGGCAGTGTTGCCTGGCCAATGAAACACATTCAGCAATAGTGGAGAGATTTGATTTGCCACCAAATACTTGCCTCTTGAACATCTCAACAAATATTTTCAGTTCACGATGGGACCATACAACTATGGCTAAAAAAGAAAAGACAGACAGGAACATAAAAAATTGGGTTTTGAAAATTATGAATCATCTGGATTATCAGCATGTCATATTTTATATTATTCAATGAAGCATTGTCTACCATTTTTTGACTAGAATTTCTTTTGTTGTAATCTCATTTGCTTTTTATCAAAATTACTCAATCAGTACACAGCCATTTATAGTAATATTATCTTAACCTTTTTATTAAATAAATCATTGTAAATCATTATTAATTTTTGACTTGTATTTTTTATTTTAGTTGCTTTTCATCAAAACTACTAATATTGTCATTTTATAACCATTTGTGGTAACATAATGCTTCATCTAATAAAAATTCAAGATTAACAACCATTAGTAATTTTCACTAGTAATTTCAGTTGATTCTTGTTACAACTACTCAGACTTAAGGCTACTAATAAATATCACAGATTAAAAAGAAATAAACTTTCAGCAAGATTAAACTTGCATCCTTTTTAACCTAAGAAACCTTACCTTAGACGCTTTATAGACTTAACTGTAAAAGTCACTGATTAGGCCTTATTTATTCTTCATTTACTCTGAAAAGTCATCTTTAATCTTTGTTTAGATACACTATTAGTATTAAGAGTAATATCATCCTGAACATATTAGAGAAAGCATTGTCAATTATTAAAATTATTTTCATTTTATTTCTCTTGCTTTTACACATAGAAGTAAAAGTTGTCTAAATTTCATAAAGTATTGTCAACCATTTAGTTAAAATAATAATAGTTGTTTATGGGTAAGGGTAAAAAGTTTCAAAATAGAAAATCTACTCATAATGAGTGGATTTAAATTCCCTCAGACACCAACAGCTCTAATAAAAAAAGACAAACATTTTCTAGTCTGATAAGGTAATTTAATTTATTGGTCCTCTTAACCTCAAAAATTCCAACACACACACATATATATATATATATATATATATATATATATATATATATATATATATATATATATTCCTATGGTTTAAAGCACAAATCTTTCAAGAAAAAAAGATTATCAAGAAATCATTCTCCATCTTGACAGTTGAGTTGCCAGTACTAGATTAAAACCTAAACATTACTGTAATTCTTTGATGACTACAGAATATATGATTGTACAATTATAAATCAGGATAATGTAAATAAAAAATAAAACAATAGATACAATTGGATGAACCATCAATTGATATTGTGTAGTGGGTGTGATCCTCACTGAATAAATATAGTAGACAGCGCCAAGTTTAATAAATACTTATGAAATAACCCTTTTGATTTTAATGGGATATAGATATCAAAAAGAAAATATTTGTAAATAATAAATTTCTGCAAAGAATTCTAGATGTAATTTTTACATAATAATACTTTTGGGATATTTGTGTGCAATCCTTGAAAATGTGTTAAAAGTGCATTGGATCCAAAGATAGTAATGGTTTCATGAATTCATTAATATAAATGTGTGTGTGTGTGTGTGTGTGTGTGTGTGCTTGTGTACTAAAAAACTTTATAGTGAACGTAAAAAGTTATATTAAGAGAATAAGTTGTGGTGCAGTGTTTTGTAATTTTACATTTCTACTTCTTCCAATATATACAAAGTGGTACCCCCAATTTCCTAAACTGTGATTTTAGCATACAGCTAATACTCATTGACACCCAACCTACCGAGTCAGTCTGCTAATAGATTTTTTAAGCTATCTACTTATATTCAATTATTATATGAAGTTTTGTAATGTTGTATTTAAATGACTCTGGTCTTTAAGATGGCTAACATATTTGAACAACATGCCCGCATCAAGTTGTATAAATCTCAACAAATCTATAGAGAAGACCATTGAAATTCTTTGTCAGTCTTTTGGCAGATATTCTTTCAGCTGAACTTGGATTTCATTGAGTATCAGTCCAAGATGACAAATATTCAGAATGACCAATTACTTTTGTAAAATACTATGAAATGTAGAAAAAACACTGTAAACTCATCCATGAAGACTGCCACCAATTAGAATCTTTTCTGGAGTGTACCACAAACACAGGTTTTTTGTTGTTGAAGATTTAGTAATTTTATAGTACAAAGATTTGTGATCATTTGTAGTATTGTGTAAACTTATTTTTATGATAATATATAAGGTTCATGGTAACAATATTTGGGGCAATTTAAATTAATTGAAATTTATTTTAAAATATTCCATAAAAATACTAAATAAAATCTTAAAAAACTTGCAGAAGAGAAATTAAGTATCATTTATCAGTTATATGCATCAATCAGATTTTAGTTTTAACAAATATCTTTAGACAGGTTGAAATTAAATGTACATAAGATAATTATATCTAAAATACAAACTATAATAAAACAAAGCATCCCAAGATTAACTTAGACAATAGTAACTAAGGTGAAGTTACTAAACTAGAAAGACACTCAAAATCACACAATATTTTTTGTTATATAACCAAAAATGATACATGAGCAGTAAGCATTTTATAAGACTAACTGGTCAGTTACTATCTCAGCTCAAAATATACAAACATGAATTAGAAATATATAATTGATAAAATATGCCTGCAATTCTTAATTAAAAAATTGTTTGAGCTCTTCTGCAAGAATGTTTTAGAAGCATTTAATTTTGTGAAAAATGGCTACCCATTTATCAAATTATATTTGTTTTCATATTTTTCTATCCATCACATTCTCATAAGCAAGAGTATGTAATTGAAATTCAAATCTAAATTATTATCCTTATTTAGTCTATATAATAAATTTATTACTTTAACCATGCTGTAAAAATGATCACAATTTTTAATTTCTTACTATTATAAGATTTTCACATATAAGTCTTTAAATATACTTTTTCTAATCATTATTGTTGTACTCTGCTCTTTCATGGATTCATTCTTTTCAGCTTTTTAACTATCTTCAAATAGTCATTACTGCAAGACACTGCCACCTGACACCACAAGTGCAAAGGAGATAACTCCTATATAACAAAAGTTTACAGACAAAAGAATTTATACAAATACTATAAACAGTTTAAAAAACAATTATTATTATAGAGAGTACTAATTTTAACAAATTATTTAAAATAATATTAAAAAATAAATAAAATATCCAAATCCATGTTTATTTCTAAATAACAGAGTGGGACAGAAAGTTACTTTACCATATTATTAATAACGGTTATATTAAAATTGTATTTTAACTTTGATTTTTAAATTTAACTTAGTTTTTTGTTTTTTAATAATTTTATTACTATTTTCCATATAGGAAATTATGGTAGTTAGTGTGTAATGATCGATGTTAAAAACAAATAATTTTTTATCAAAATTTGGCTATCATCAGGAAAAAAAAAAAAAATTTAGTAAAAATAAAATTTTAAAAAGTTTCCAAAAAACATTCCACCCAGTTATAGATGTTTGAACTGGCAAAAAAAATAGATCAAAGCACAAAATCTGTCATCAGAATTCATCATTTTCAAATTATAAAGAAATTGCACTCAAAGAAAATTTACTAAAATTTTTTTTAATATTGATAGAATCTAAATATTTTAAATAGTTTGCCCCTTTGTAAGAATATTCAATACAGTTTTCTCAAAAGTACAGTTCCAAGGTGAATAAACTGAGCTGATTAACTAAAATAGAATTTTTTTAAAACTATAAAAATTGTCTTTCAAAACTTGTTTGTAAAAGCAGCCAAGTAAAATTTATCTATTTACTATAATGAGAAATAGAGAGAAATTGATCAATAAAGGTGATGTATGTACACCTACCTGAATAGCAACCATAATTTTGTGGAAAGGCCTTCATGAATTCTCTGCCCGTTTCTGACAGACTAGAAAAGAACCCTGTACACAATCGCTTGATGTACAGTGTTGTTGAACCTTCAAATTTCAGTTGACGGATATTGTATTTAATGATAGCGCTACGATTGTTTAAGAATAGCTCACAGGCCTGGAAAATGATAAATCAAACAAAAGTAAAAATTAGTTTTATTCCAAGTGAATTAAATTTCATAGTTGCAAGAGATATTTGCTGTTATTTAAAAATACTAAAATACTAATATAATATAGTTACAATATAATTTCAATAATACCATGCAGTATTAACTACTATAAAAATACAGGGTGTGATGGATAAATTGTTGTGTAAACTGCACAAAAATGAAAATAACATGACATCCCATTTTAACAGGTATATTTACCAAAATTACACAAAAATATCTAAAATATACTAAAGAGTAAATATATTCATTAGAATTGCCATCGATTTCAATCATGGCCTCCAGACGACTTCGGAATCTATTGCAGTCTCCTTGTTTGATTTGGTGAATGCTGCTATAAACCTTGCCTTCATATTTTGCATCTTTTGTTTCCAGGTTGTTTTGTTTGTCTCTTGCTCAACCATGCAGCAAGAGGGTTGCAGTCTGGGAAGTTAGGTGGCCAGATATTACGGGTGATATGATTGCTGGGTTCTCCTGTTTGTGTGGCATGGTGCAGAGTCATGTTGTCAGACATAGGGTCTTCCAGCAGCCCCCCCTCTTGACCCAGGGCAGCACTACCTCCTCAAGGCACTTGATGTAGGCCTCCATGTTGAGTTTGAGGCCCATCCCAACAAATTTGGGAGTTCTTTTCTTATAAGAACAAGCAGAGTGAGTTTTTCACTCTGCCATACCTTCGTAATCACCATTAGACTCTTTCTGAATCCTCCGCACTGTCCTCAGATTGACACCCAAACACTCTGAAATGTTTGTCTTGGAGCTTTCACCAAGCATTACAGTATGCTGTTTCCAAATTTCTGGCAGAGTGTATTGCATCATGGTGCTCTTTTACTCAGTTGGTGCCCAGCTGACTGTGCAGTCAATAAAATGAAAAACAAGCAACACACATGTGCAAAATTAAAAATATAAAATGACAACCTGTAGGCCTAGAAAGATATTTAAGTGATCACGGCCACTTTGATATCTGAGAGGGTGAGCCTACATCAGAATATTGATTTTGGAAAGTGAGTTGAATCGAGACTTTTTCAACAGCTTGTGTGTGTGTGTGTGTGTGTGTGTGTGTGTGTGTGTGTGTGTGTGCACATGTATACACTCACACACAAACACAATATAACTGTAGCAGTCAAGCCAAAAAGGACCCGCTGGAACAGGGCAGTTGTTTCTCGTACAGGGCAGTTGTCTCTCATACAGGGCGGTCATCTCTTGGCGTCAATGCGTAGACGTTTTCAGGCATGATGTCGCGTATCTTGCTCACGACAATCACACTCCTCCCCGATCTGAGTATCACACAAATGGCAGTGCGGTGCGTATCGTTTTATCCTGCTACTCCGTTTCAGTGGAACGGGCTAGGCTATTTCATCAGTTGTACTTTCCTCTGTCGTATCGCTGAGTTGATCTCATTTGAGGATGCCACTTGCACTTTTCGTTGTGTCTTCCTGCATCTGCCCTCATAGGTTTCTCCATCTGAGGTGGTATCATGGCTGCTGGTAGTCTCCACCCTAAACACTGGGCAAACATCTTTTACATGGCGTGGTACTCTGTCTACAAGGACTGAATGAGGGCCATAGACTTTTGTCACTTTCCCCTTCTTGAACCTTGTCTCTTCACCCAAACAATATCTCCTGGAGTTGATGTTCCAGAACCTGTAATGTCAGGTGGTGGTGTGGTATCAATGCCCTTCATGTGAGTGTGGTAGGTATAAATTAAGTTGGCTGGTGCTGTTGAAGCAGTAATGTCCTGTGATGTTGTATTATAACAGTATACTGCCTCCATAAGAGAGCATTGTGTTCTCACAGTGATGCGCTTTATCGTGCAATGGGATCTTTCTAATATCCCATTCCCTGAAGATACTTGGGCGCATCGGTATCTCATCCGGATGCCCCATTCCTTTGCAAGTCTTGTGAATCTTTCCCCACAAAACACCACAGCATTGTCAGCAAGCAGTTCAATCGGCAGTCCTCTTTCGAAAAAGATTGTCTCTAACTGCCAGATGATACTGGTGGAGTCATGGCGCTGCAATGGCCTCCAAATGGCAAACCGACTAGGACCACAGTCTATCAGGGTTAGGTAGTGCTGGCCCTCAAAATAGGTCACATTCATTCCCACTCTGCTCCAGTTGTCACATACAGAAAGCCTGCCTGGCTTCCAATGCACCAGGGCAGGATCTATTGATTGACATTCCCTACAATCCCTGACTACCACCTGAACAGCCACTCTGGAAACTCCGGGGATGACCAATTTTGCAAAGTACAGTGTGTGCTTCACACCAGGATGTCCAGATGAATGGCTCGTATATGAGCAGATTCCTCACCTTCTGCAGCCACAGCGCATGCCCATTCTACAGGTTCCATCTCTTCATCAAGTCTTTGCTGCGGCACTCTAGTGAGCTGATCAGCCTGGTTATCATGAGACTTAACCAATGCCATGTCAAATCTTCAGCTCATATTCTGAGGCCAGATGTCGAACTGTGCCAAGCCAGCGTCTAACCAGCAACTCAGTGGCAGCCTTGATTCATACCCTCGACTTTCCGGACGAATGTGTCTGAGATCCAGCGATGCATGCAAGCTGAGTCTGTCTTCAGGTGAATCACCTTTGCTTTTCACTGCAGTGCGAGGTTGATGCCCCGCAGCACTGTGTCAAGTTCTGTCAAGTTGATGTGCTTATCCTCATTCATTGGTTGCAGCCAACTAGCATCTTCAGCCACAGCTCCACTGCACTCACTGATGACATCAGTGGCTAATGAGTTCGTGTCCACCCATACAGCGACATCCAGTCCCCATGTGCTGGATCTGTTTGCACCACTCTGGCGAAAACATCCACCAACATCTGGCTCAGGAGGGGGTCTCGTACTTTACCGTCCCATCCAGTTGTCACGGCATTTGCTCTACACTTTATGAATGTGGTCACATGTAGCCAGCTGCACACCGGAAAATGTCCCATCAATTTCCCACACACGGAGATAATATTTCAATTTGTTAGTACATCGGGCAACGTTGGCAGCTTACTTCCACGACTCCACTGAAGCTTGTTGCGCTCCTCCCATACGTGCAATCCTAACACGCGTGTGCCACTCCGTAACTGCTCTGGGGCCTTGCACGTAAGCCCAAACCTCTCAAGGTGCTCTTTTACACGGGATGCAGGACATATGTTCTCATTGATGAATACATCATCAATGTATGAAGATGTAGCTTTGTTGATGTTCTCATCTTGCGCAACCACGGTGTTAATGATGGACTGCATTATCAGAGGTGCCACGTTAAACCCGAACCCCAAGCAAGTGAGGCAGTATCTTTTCTCCTTGATTTCTACTGTCTGGAATGGCCACAAGGACTTCAACATGAACTTGCAAATAGGCCCGGTTCAAGTCCAACACAGCGACGTCTGAACCTTGCTGCTGCCACTCTCTTAATTTCTGTGCACATACATCTGCACTGGCAGTGAATTCATCTACATACTCGTTGAGCTTACAGTAGACCATGATGAGCTGAACCTTTCGTTTGTTTTCCTGTAGGACGGCCATTAGAGGAATCAGACCCTTTGGGGGCCCAAGCTAATCTTCAGAGTATGGAAGCAGCCAGCTGTTTTGTAACCAAGTTTACAGCTCTTGGTTGTACTCAGCCCAAAGGTGCTCAGGAGTAGGATATTCTGACAGCCTGTTTTTTAACGTAACTGGCAGCTGGGCACCAAACCACTACCACAATGTGATCCATATCCATCTACTAGCGTCAAACTGCTTGGAAATCGAGCTCGTTGACGGTGATGGCAGTGCAGATTGGCTTGTGACATTGGGGAAATTTTACCTCACCAGGTGCTAGTCATGGACATCCCACCCAACTGTTTGATTGTGTCCAGCCCAAGCAACAATTCAAATCCGAGTAATTCCTTGTCCACGACCAGAGCTTCTATGTCAATAGAGGGTGTATTGCTTATGCCAAGCTGGATCACCCTGACTCCACAGTACCTAAAGGAATTCCCACCTACAGTCAGGACATGTACCTCCTTTCTCTTCCCACACCTGGCAGCATGCTTTGCATATGAGTGTTTGGGTGCAACCAGTGTCCACAAGAGCTATGCACCTCATTCCATTGATCTGCACAGTCATTGTAGATAGCGCCCTATTTAAAGGGGATCTGGGGAGAAGGCTGGCACCAAAGCCTCATCCCCCTGCCCATTTCCTGGACAGTTTCAGGCCATATGGGCTTGCTGCAAACATAGCATTTTATTGCATCAACTTCCTTCGCCTGACAATGTGATGATCATGCGGCTACCACCGCTTGCTCAATATCTGCAGGACTTTTCTTCAGTATGGCACGTGCTTGAGCTAGCACTTGTGAAATGTCCATATCATCTAACTGGGAAGAGGCTCAAAGCAATTCCTTGGCATGCTTTGGCAACCCGATGATAAACGCACACATCGGACTTCTATCCGTCATACCACCGACCAGAACTGAAAGTTTACACAATTTGGCCAAAAAGACATTGACAGTCTCAGCTGGGCACAAGCGGTGTGCTACAAATTGCTTCCAGGCTGTAATGGAGTCCAGAGCAAATGCTGTATACAAAGCATTTTTGATGCAGGTATAGTCTTTCTTCTTTTCTTC
Organism: Acanthosepion esculentum; assembly: GCA_964036315.1. Taxonomy (NCBI): domain Eukaryota; kingdom Metazoa; phylum Mollusca; class Cephalopoda; order Sepiida; family Sepiidae; genus Acanthosepion; species Acanthosepion esculentum. Next base: position 36,183,786 of record OZ038520.1, read on the forward strand.
GCCCAGCCGCTGGTACACTGCATATGCACCACCCGACAGACGCATAGGAACCACACATTCAATACGCTTTACGCCGCTAAGCTGGCATATCAATTCTGCCTTCTCTATCCACTCGATAACTGACTGTCCAGAATCACTTCCATCAAATAGCAGTACCATTTTAGGATCAAAAGCCATAATTGTTGAAATAGCTTGTAGCCGTCATACTAAAAAGGACTCTCTGGAACAGGGCAGTCATTTCTCATATAGGGTTGTCATCTCTCGTTAAGGGGCAGTCGTCTCCTGGCGTCGTCATCAGCTCCCTCGGACCCCCACTGCCAAAGCCTCCAGACACACTCATTTTATAGACAATGACAAAGCAGCGGGAAAGTTTTACATATACATAGGCGCACTCTCTTAATTTTTCTTTTATTTAATTGCGCTCTATGACACCATACGCATGCAATGTGTGGGCGTTTTTGGGCTTGATGTCGCGTATCTTGCTCATGACAATCACATAAACTAATAGACTAATAATTCAGTATTCTTCCAGCAATTATTTACTCTTACAAGTAAACTTCTCTAAAATTCTCATTGGTATTTGAAAGTAGCATAGGCACTAACACACATTTGGTTTATATAGGTAAAAATAACTGTAAATACAAACCTGGGCAGATTTACCAAGACGTATCAATTGAGCTACAGCTCTACGTGCAGCCCTAGGTCCTCCCCTAAGTGAACGTTCTGGTGTTACTTGTAGTTCACTCATTAACCCTTCAGTTAATTGCTTAATTCTGTGATCAATGCGAGCCCTTGAAGAGAAGAAAACATTTTTAATTCAGGAACATTAGATACCTATGTTTGCGTATATGCATAAAAATATTTTATTATTTATTTTTATTAATACACTGATGAAAATAATTTTTATTAAAATTGTCTTATTTGTTACAATTGCATACACATTTCACACCCTAGAAATATCATGGCACAAAACAACAATACTATACAAGAAATTAATTAAAAGAAAGCATATCAAAAAATTGTTCTGTTATAGTCTAAAAAGAAACTTTGAAGATATATATTAATAACAATGAATCGTGTGAAATGTTGAATTGGTTTATTTGAAGCATCAGGTTATCCTACACTTAGTAATTTAACAAGTGAAATAAATTAACTTTTTCAGAAGCCATACTAAAATGAACTGATTTATTTCAATGAATGCCTTCGAGTATAAAAGGATTTAGGGTTTTGTATAATAAATACTCAGAATATATATACATTTCCTTTAATAAGACTTGATTACTCAAGCCAGTAGATGTTAATTACACTGTTAAAAAATAAAAAGATGGTGGGGGGATATCTATTCAAACAGCTATCTACTATATATATATATATATATATATATATATATATTTGGGTAGCAATCATTCTTTTATAGATGTTGCTTTGAATGTGGCAAAAAAGGACAATCTAATAAAATGCATTATCAGATATTTTTTTGAAACTTATTTTCAAAAACGTTTTTCCCAATTGTCATTTTATATGTATGTATGTATGTGCATGTGCCATACTACATGGCTGAGCGGTTAGAACATTTGTGTTCTGATCATGAAACCCTGGCTTGAATCTCATCATGGCCCATTTCTTAGTGATGTGACTGCTTGATATTGTCAGCTTGGGGAGATGACCCCAGCATATAACACTGTTGGGAAGCGCCTGAAAATCATACTATGGGTTGATTCAAGCCTTGTGAGTGAAATTTTATTTAATTATTTATTAAAAGTATGTGACATATTTACATCAATACAACTGATATGATGCCTAATAATTTCTAGTATGTTTTGATAATATTTTTTTGGTGGTGGACAATGTTACTAAGCAGTGATAGTGAAAACTTTGCATTTGGAGATTAGACAAATTTTCACACATTTTTATAACACACACACACACACACATATATATATATATATTATATAAATGCATTATATCTACATGTAACTATGTTACTAAATATATTATTTATATTTTTAATACTTTGTATAGTTTAGATTTATAGTAAATTCACTCTGTGTGTGTGTGTGTGTGTGTGTGTGTGTGTCCATTTTTCCTTCTTCATTTAACTGGACTGATTTATTTAATCTACATAGGAACTCAACAAAACAATAATACCAAAATTATCAACTAATTACAAGAGATTTTAGATGGGGAAAAAAGTTTTACAATAGTAAAGTGGTACTTGAAGTTTATTCTAGATTTTCATATATGATGAAAGAGTTAAATAACAATTTAAAATGTTTAATATCAAATTTTAAATTCTGTCGTTGAATCATGTGTCTTTGATGAGCAGATTATTGATTAGCAGAACATTTTAATAAAATGGAATATTTTAGAAAATATTTTAATGTTTTTTCAAGAGATTAATTTTGGGGATGAAATTCAGAGCTGTATAAAATTTATAAAAATCTCACTTGAATTCTTTGAGTGCTGGGGTTCTTGGACAATCTTTGAGAAATTCATTTACTGAAAAAAATAATGATGAAAATATACAATAAAAAATCTTTAATATCTTCCATTACAAAATCCTAAAATTTGTTATTTGATTTTGAAAAAGATGACTGTTTTAGATTGATACTTATTACAATGTTATGTGAAAGCTTTTATTTTAATTGGTATCTTAAAAGTTAAATTATGCATACTAACATGGATATATACAAAAATTGTTTTTCTTGGTATTATTTTGACATTTGGGAAGTGACAGATGCTAAAAACAAATAATAAAGTCAAAATTCCTTTAAGTGAAAATCATGATTGAACATATGTAAAATATTGTTTACTGTAGTTATTTAGAAATGGATCAAGAATATAAAAAAAGGTCATTGAAATTTAAACAATTATATGTCAACATGATCAAAATTTCCACTAAATATGCAAAATTTTCCCCAGTCACTGTTTACTTCAATATTTTTGTCTATTGGTTAGATTACTGCCAACTAAATATCTTATTGTAAATTAAAAAGTAAAAAATAAATAAAATAAAAACAAGAGAAATAAAAGGAGTGATATAAACAGTAATTTGATGTTAATCATTCAAGAATATATTGTGAAATTTATGCATAAAAATAATGATATCAAAATAAATTTTTAAAAAGTAGGCACATTATATATATATATATATATATATATATATATATATATATATATATATATATAATTGGAACAATTTACATTTGTTGTTATAAACAACTTACATTGAAATTTGACTTGAAATAATTATTTTTTAACTCATTTTTAAATAAAATATTTGGGATCAACTCATTTTCATAATAATGTCTGTTTGATAACATTATCCATGATCAAAAACTATGCATAAAACAGACAAGTTATCACAAAACTTTTATTCTTGTAAATGTATGGAAAAATATCAGGTAATTATAAGTGAGCAAAGTATATGTCTGCCTCTATTTAGCATCTATTCTCACAAATCATAAGTGATGGTGAAGATGAGAATCAGACAGGAAAGTATTTGATATAGACCCACCTCTTTCTACACGATCAACAGCACCTTCAAAATCTCTCTGTGCAATACACATATCCAAGTCTTCAGGAAGTTCTTGAATCCAGTCTGTATTGAGCACACTACTTTCCATTTCATCTTGCTGTTGGATAACACTGATTTCTTCATCTTCAAATGCTGTCAAAAAGAAGGAAAAAGAAACTTTCTGACTTCACATTATTAAAACAAAATTGAATGAGATTGATTATTTCAAAACATAATGAAAAATGAAAAATATATGAATAACATTTTATGAAAAGATTATTAAAATGAACTTTCATATTAACTATCTGGCAGCTTAGCTTTAGTTACTTTTTCACCACCATAAGGTTACCTCTCTGTTTTTTCTATAAATACTTTCATGGTAATTGTTCAGATGAGCTCTTCACTATGGTACATATACGTTTTGAATTTAAGCACAGTAATAGACAGGCATCAAGATCTCATCAATTTACAATTGAGCTGGCTAGATATAACTGTAAATTCTATGCTAACGGTTTCTTTTCTTGTACTTCTTGCTTGTGGAACTCCCTTCCAACTCTATGCTTTCCAACCAACTTTAAACTGCAAAAATTTAAATGCAATGTCAATTGCTATCTATTATCCTCCTGATTACTCTTTCTACTCATTATTAATGTTTCCGTTCCTAATTCTTCCACACCCTGTAACCACTTGTCTTAGTGGCCTGACTGCCTTCCATGGGGTGAAACTGATTAAAAAAAGTGCACATTCATCTCTAACAATTCTAATACAATGATAATAAATAAAAAAAATATTTTATTAATAAATCTGTATCCTAATGTTAAAAATAGCATTTATTTTACACAAGAAATATTTATTTTTCAACATACTTTTCCAAAGGTTGCACACACTGAACATTATACAGTTTAAAATTTCTGGTTAAAATAAAGATAATTGTGTCAAGCTATAAACTTATTGATCAAGCTGAATACATAAGACAAGGTATTATATTAACAATACTAATGAAACATAATTATTCAAGGAACTCAAATGTCATATATATCATTAAAATTTATTGCAAGGTATTGATAACTTGCAATAAATCAACCCTATTTTGTCAGTAATGTTTGTCTTAGTTCCTGAGTACTGACGATATCTTTCTTCCTGATTTTCAATTCTTTTCTATAATAAAAATTTATTGATTATATAACAAGTTGTTATAACTCAGTTAATATTTGCCATAATTCTTAATCAGTAACACTTACTTTTTCCTTACAAAGCATTTCTATATTTTATGGATTTAATGGAATAAAAGTAATCTAAGGGAGGGGAAAATCTGAATAGTTAGTGGTCTCATAGACCATTACTAATGTAGGGAATTTGATCTTTACTGAGTGCTGCTACATTGATGATGTTGTGCCAGACTAAGCAAAGTTGCATAAATCTCAAGAATCATGCATTATATTTTTATAACCTTTTTCTAAGCTCACATGAATAAATATTATTATTATTCTTTTATGCACCATTTCCCTTTAAGATATATGCAATCATGACTCTCCACAACTTCCTATTCTTTGTAACTCTTAGCAATGCTTGTTTTTTTATTATCCCTCCCAGTCTCTGTTCTGCCATTGATTTACACAAGCTTGTTAGGAAGGTTACTCACTGTTTGCCCCTGGCCTACTTGCTTCCAACATGTTGAGTGGGTATATATATATATATATATATATATATATATATATATATTATGAAATGGACAAAGTCTGACAATTATTTAAAGACATTTTTATGTTTAACATTCTTTTTATAGATACAAGTATTTAAATAAACGGAGCATTTACTTAAATACTTGTATCTATAAAAAGCATGTTAAACTTAAAAATGTCTTTATATATATTATATATATATATATGATTTTGCAAATTAGCGATAATGTTAAGGATCAATAAGTTCAAGTTTGTTTGGTCCTAAATAAAGATAATATTCAAATTAACAAATAAATGATTACAAACAAGACCACACTTTTTGTCAATATGCAGAAGAAACATTCTACATTAGCCAAGAAGAGGAGAAACAATTAAGATACAATAATTGTTATTCCTCATGCATTCTGGATTGAACTAAATATTTTTCTATTGAACCATAGCTTAATTCTATCTTTACGTACGTGTTGCTGGTTCATTATCATCAGCAGACTGAGCCGCTTGCTGTTCTGATAAGCGAAGTGCAGCTTCTTTTTTTTGTTTGTCTCTTGCAGCTTTTTTCTTTTTGGAATCTTCTAAAATATCCAACCATTGGCGCTGAAGAAAAAAGAAGCATTATATTATAAGGTAATGTTTTCAAACACCAAATAAAAAAGAATAAAACTTACAATACCATCAAATAATAATTGTAACATTTGTGTACACATTTCATACATTAAATATTGTAACTATTACAGAAAATTTTTTTTTTAATACTAAAGTTTACTCAATACAAGGCTCAAGAAATACTCAAGGTAGACGGTTAGTCAAAATGGTAATAATGAATGTGGTGTGTGAAATGAATAGAAAACTTGGTAGGAAGTGAAGATTATGAGAATAAGGAGGAAAGACCCTTGCCTCAAAGAGGCCAAGATTGAAGTGTTCAGTGAAACATCCAAATAGAAGTCTATTCCACATAGTGCTAGTTCTTTGGGAAAAAAGCTGTGTGAAACTTTGGAACACAGAAGAAATGGTTGGGGGGGGTGATTAGATTCCATGGAAGTGGCATGGTAAGCACTAACTGTAAAGGTGGAAACAAAGAATAGACTGCATCTGAATATTTGCCAAGAAAATAGTAATAGAGTAGTTACAGGCTTGCAATATTGCATAAGTAGTAAATCTTAATAATATTGAATAATTTAATTTAAATTTATGCATATTAATATTTGTTCATAGGTGTTGTAAGTGGACTAATGTTTAATGGTGTTGAAAATTCAATTCTGGCTGAGACTGTTTGTGTTCACTTCATATTAATGCCCTTGGAAAAGATATTAATTCAGCTTTTATCTATGAGTAAAAAAGTAGGGTAGACTAGACTCTCTAGCATTGGTTGATAACTAGTCTAGGAGACTGGAGAAAGCAACAGGAAACCTTTCCACTGTTTTTTACCCAAGAATAATCATAGCAATGCTAAATTTACAGATATTAAAGAGGAGGAGGCTGTGGAGACCCATAATTGCGTCTGCATTGAAAAGATATGGCACTTAGAATATATGAATAATAATTAAATATCTACTCATTAATACTTGCTTTAATTTAAAAAAATTTCAATTGGGTATGCAGTTGTCACAGACATATTAGTTATAAAATTTCTGATGGGATATTTTGACAGCTGTATATTCTTTGTGAAGAGCTGCATTGTAGATTGTTATGCAATGCTGATGACAACAACAAAAACAAAGCAGTGTACTGAGTGACCTCATTTTCAGTGATCTGACAAATGAACCCATTTCCTAAAACAATTCACTTGGTTGTATATAGCGGTGAATAAATAACCTAATCCCTTCATCTTGATAGGAATATGAAGTATTCATCAACAAATCCAGTATTTCAACAAAGAATGACTTCCAGTTCAATGCCATTTTCTGGTTTTCTCAACAAAAACTAAAAACAAATAACAGCAAAAAAGAAAAAAAATCAATACAAGTTCAGATCTACATTTTGGTAGGTTATGAATTTTACATTTTTATTTCATTGATTTGACCATAAACTAATTTTAATTTTTTTTTTTGATTTTAAAAATATTTTAAAAGAAATTTTTTACAATATAATTATTATCTAGTTCATAAAGGTTGATAATGGATGTAATTTTTTTCTGTGACAAGTTGATAAAAATATATTTAGAAGAAAGTGGTTTACCTCAGTATTAACTCATCCACCCTTTTTTCTATTAATTAATATGGCATGAAATTTTTGTTCAGATATCTAATGAAGGGATAGGACATAGGAAGAAGTGGCTTCATGCCTTTCACAACTACATTAAATGAACACAAGCAGCCTCATCTAACTAAAATTCAAACTTGATTTATCAATCTCATTTTCTATGCATATAATTGTTATTTCATATGTATTTTGTCACTTTTATATAAGATAGACAGTAATAATAATAATTTTAAGAAAAGTAATAATTAAGTAATTTGACTTATTTTTGGAATGACTAGAAAAACACTTAAAGAACTTACTTTTGATTTGGTACTATCAGTTTGATAAATCCTAGATTCTGGAAATTTGAGAATCTTAAAAGCATTTTTGACTGTGTCAACATCTCTGACATTAACAACAGCCAAGCTATCTAGTTCATAAAGAACTTGAAATTTGAAACGCACAGGACCACGACTGAAATATAAAAACAAATACACATTTATTTTATATGTGATGAAGATTTTTCACCACTAATAATCATAAGAAAAGTAATTTAAGAATAAAAAAGGTTCAAAAATTAATGATTAAACTTTAACTGTGCCATTTTTAAACATTGCATGTTTTTAAACAATTTTTAACTTAATACATAATTAACTATAGCAGAAGCATCTCTATTAATCTTTTCTAAATGTAGTGGTAATTTTAATTTTCAAGACAATTAGTGAAACATTTTTTTCTTGTACTTTTTCTTACTTGAATATGTAACCTGGATATAAGAGAGTTGTCGGGACCGGAGACTAAGTATCTTATATCCGGGTTTCTCTTATATCCGGGTTTTGTCTATTATATATACATTAACACAGGCTCTAATTTGGGACCAGATAAAATCTCTCTTATATCCGGGTCTCTTATATCCGGGTTACACTGTAGTGTTAATTTAAAAAAGATGCTAAAGAAAATGGCTTAGAAGAGGAATTTAAAAAATAAAAATATAAAAATGTTTATTTAGAAAAATCAACTTTTGTGTGATAAATTCCAAAGCATGGTATAATGTAAATAATTAAACACTAGTCCTTATACACATTATGTGCCCTTCAGTTTTGTATCTTTTATGCAAACAGATTCCAAGTAAAAAAAGTCACAAAAAAATAAAAAATAAATAAATTAAAAATAAAAATAAATAAAAAATAAAAATAAATAAAACAAGACAATATTAGCACTGTTTTTGTATCTATCTTTAATGGACTTTTTAAAACCCTATCTCTATCCCTAACCTTGAAGACAGTGTGAACAGTGTAAATCTTGGGTCTGTTGTGGACCAACCATACTTGAATTTAGTGAAAAATAATTTTTACACCTCCTGCCATGGAAATTATTGAAAGTATTAGCGTGGTTCAAACATTTGCTACAGTGGCTTCATGTATAACAAATTGTCATTCACAAAACCATGATTTTTTTTTTCAAGTCAAAACTGTGATTTTTTTCTCATTGTAGGGGCCACATAAAACCCCACTACAACAATACCAGGGCTGTACTTGCAGGAGGAGAGTTTAGGGAGCTAGGTCTCCTTCCCCAATAATTTTTAAAAAGTATTATTAACTATGGGGGTTTAGATAAAATCCCACTACACAATACTAGGGCTGTACTTTCTGGACCCCACTCCTACATTTAAATAAGTATTAACTAAGAAAACCATTGGTTCCTGTCCAGATAAAATCCCATTGCAACAATACCAGAGCCATACCTTCTGGATGGAAGTGGGGGAATTAAGCCACTTCCAAAATTTTTAAATAAATATTTTTTAAATGAGTATTTATTTAATCACTATACTTTATTGTTTTCAGGCAAATAAAATCAATTTATCTAAGTTAAAGTTAAGTTCTTTCATCTTCTTTTCTTCTTTTTCAAATTATTATTTTAATAAAAAAGTAGTAAATAAATTAAGTTTTAGACAGTTATTTCTTTTTAAAGAAGCAAAAACTATATAGCCTCATTTCTATTAAAAAAAAATAGTGGAGAGTGCTTAACCCCCCAAATCCTCTCTCCAGAACAGCCCTAAAATCAATTTTTAATCAATGTTTATTTCATAGTTACTGAATTTTCCATTACCAAATTTTCCGGGCGCCATATCCACAATGACTTATCTGTAGTCAATAGATTAAATATAAATAGTTTTGGATGATAGAAAGATTCATGTATACAATTTCATTTTTAGCATTTTTAATACTACAAAAATATTTATTCTCTTTAGGATCATTTATACCAAGTATAATTCAGTAATTAATAAGATTTAAATTAACCTTTTAATTGAGATTAGTAATTAGATCTGTCAACATAAAAAAATAAATAAAAAACACATTCTAAAATCTGATCAAACATCAGAATTTCTTTTGGAATCTATTTTTGGTGCTCAGAATTCCACTTCTAAAAACCTTACTAAACATGAACATTTAATTCACTAAAATACTCATTTTATTACTTTAAATTAAATAAATAAAAATATATTTTCCTATTCAGGTGAAATTTTGAGTTTTTCCAAATCCAACTTTGTGTGCCTTATGACTTCTTCCTACAACTAATATTTTATATATTAAGAGATGTTTTAAGATACCAATTTGCTTAATAAAATGTACATTATAGTTTCACTTTTAATATAAATAATACACCAAAAATATCTAAAGTAATAAATAATAACAAGTCATATTTGAAATAAAAAAGGATTTTTCAAAATTATTTGAATTAATTTATAAAGAAAAAAATTACTTATTTAATTAGGTCAGAATGCTCTAATTAGGAATATTGTAAAAAATACTTTTCAGTGTCAGTTATGAAAAACTTTGTGAAATAAAATAGAATTATAGAAGAAAAATTTATAATTTTATCACAAATATTTACATTGAATGAAAAAATGTCAGGCTACATGTTTAAAACAATCAATTAATTTTGTGAACTTATAAGACACAAAAAATATCTATAAATATAAAAATTTAATTCCTGTTTTTTTTTTTTAAATTTAAATAATTTCACCCCCAAGCAAAGCAATAAAGCCACTAAGATGCAAGGGGCTACTGAGTGTGAAAAAGAAAAACATTATAAATGAATTAAGACAAAAGATAATGATTGACATTACATTTAAATTTTTGATTATCAAAGTTGGCTGGAAAGCAAGAGTCCAGAAGAGGGTTCAACAAGTGATAATTGCAAAAGAAGAAACTGTTAGCATAGAATTTACAGTTAGATCTTGCAATTTCAACTGCGGAATGATGAATCCTAGTTGCCAATTTACTACTATGCTTAAATTCGTAAAGTTTACATATCAAAGAGGAAAGCTTATCAGAACAATTACCACAGGCACAGGGAAGTTACGTTGCAGTTGCAGAAAAGTGACTGAAGATGAGTTTTCAGAACCAAAAATATTGCAGATGCTTCTATGGATTTTATCGAGAGTCTCTAAATATATAGCAGAAGCACCAATTAAAAATAACTATCTAATTGAAAATTACATTTTTTTTTTTACTTTAATTTTTTAGATTTTTGTTATTCTGGCTATTATTACTTAGCATCCTTCAACAACTTTGTATTATGTTTTTATTTTTTCTGTAAATTCCACACAATTATCTTTCAAGTATATATATATATATATATATATATATATATACACACATTGTAACCCGGATATAAGAGACCCGGATATAAGGGAGATTTTCTCTGGTCCCAAATTAGAGCCATACTTACCTAAACAAAATAGACCAAACCCGGATATAAGATACTTCTTCTCCGGTTGCGACAACTCTCTTATATCCGGGTTACACTGTGTGTGTATATATATATATATATATATATATATATATATATATATATATATATATATATATATATATAAATTCATTGATCATTAGTTCTATAAAGCATCTATTTTGTCATTTTAATGACATTACACTAAATATCCTCTTACTGATATACTAGGAAATTAAAGTACAAAAATTATTTTGAAAATATCGACACATTTTAAATCACCTCTTTTTAAAATAAAGTATCATTTGCTTCTAGTTGTCTCATATCCTGTACAATTGTTGTACAAGTATGCTACAAATTTTGATTTATTTCAAAATCCATTATTATAAATCATACTGATAATGTTTTTTTATAGTATTTTTAAAATCAAGAACATTTAACATCCTTTGAAAATTAAACAAAGGACAAAGACAGAAAGAGCTAAATAAAGGACTGTCCTTTCCAATAAGGAAGAGTTGGTAACACTAGTTGTTGGTTTAATTATCTATCAATTAAAATATTTTCAAATAAAATGTTGAAACTTGGTTATATTAAAATTGCACAGATATTTGTAGAGTATACACTGTATATTTTTTGAAGTATGAAAAAATATATTAAGATGCATAAAAGGTATTTTTTAATTTTTTACAGCCGTTACCAGAAAACTTATTTCATGTATATATCTAAACTCATTATGAATCCCCTATATTAAAAATATTATTATAATCTATTAAAATGTCTTAAAAGTATTTTTTTATTTTTATTAATAGCTGCAGTCATACAATGAGTTGCAAATTTGGTAGAAATTTGGAAGATGACATCTTGGTATTGGTTGTTGATAAAAGTAAAAAATGCTTTCTACTGAACAACTAACAGAAGATCACCGAGACATAAAAGAAATAAGACAAACTGAAGATAAAAACTAATGCACTTAAACACTTTTTGCTAATGCTAACTTCTTGACTGAAGAATGTTATGAAATATACCATTACTTGGAGAAAAATTTTTTATAAAGAGCTTAAAATGAAACATTAATATCATATGAAATTCTTAAAGAGAGTAACCAAAAAGTACAGAAAAAAAATTGAGGACTCATATTTTAGGAAAGTGCACATTTCTGTGTTTGACTTGTGATCGTTGGATGACACTCAGTTACAGTCATCATTATTGTTGTCCTCGGTGACACTGTTGAATGAAATCAACACAATGACTATAAAATATTGCATCATTATCTCCAGCTCTGAATCACTTGGTGAGTACACAATTTAGAATATTTTCTCCTAATTCATATTGTATTTTACTAAGTTATATTTTATATATTAGAAGAACAAATTAATATAGTTTATTAGGAAAAAACATGTTCATAGGCTTTTATTAAAAAAATTATGCATTTTATATACCTAGAATATACATTCATTAATTCCATATTATAATAAAATGGATTTTGCATCAATTTTGTTTATGCTGATTCCTCTAGGAATGCATCCCTGGCATAAAATCAAAGTAGGTTGTATTGAGATTCTGGCAATTTTTGAGAAATTATTTTAGACTAACTTCAAAAACCATTGAAGTTGCTTACAAAAGGATGTAGAAAAAAAACATCACAAGGCACTTTCTGTTAAGGTTACAAAAAATCAATTTGACCATTTAAAATAAATAATATTTTAAATTAATATTTTAATTTAATTAATATATTTTGATCAAATAAGTCATTTAATTTGTAGTAATCAAATAAGTAATAGTTTAGTAAACTGTCAATGTTGACAAATCATACTTATTTACTAAAAATTAAATATTATTTTATTAACCATGTAAAAGAACTTCATTTCATTTCACTGCAGTCTTGACAATTGTTGAAAAATTTTAATGTAATGTTAGTGTAATCAAATTGATTTCTCTTTTAAATAAAACCAAATTTAACCTCTTTGTAAAAGTTGCAGATTTCCAGCACCATAACTCAATGTGTTCATTTTTAACTTAACAAGGGGTGGTCAAAAAGTAATGCCTATTTTTCTCATAATACTAGAAGCACAAAAAATATATAAAAATAAACAGTTTCAGGATCCCAAATCTCGTTTTCAGTTTCCTTTCTTCTTAATAATGTTATTCTAACTTTGAATGAGAGTATGTATATCTGCTTCAAAGAAACTTCTTGGTTGCTTTCTTAGACATGTGTGAGTTGCCTAATTTACTGTATTGTCATTGATCTCAAAGTGCCTCCTTTATAAACCTAAAACTATAAGTTTGAGGGTGCCAGATCAGAAGCTCTTATGGGAATCAACTTTTTTTATGGGAATCAACTTTACAGACTTTTGAGTAATTAAGAGACTAAACTAAACTGTAAGAACTACCATGGCTCATGAGAGTATCAGTGTTTTCAGTCTTATCTTCATTCACAGTAGCAGATGGCTTGTCAGCTTTCTTACTAAAATTGCCATTAACTCTGCCACATATACTTGTATTACAAATATCATGCTTATGTTAAGTACAGCCTATGTAAATATTCACTAAACTCTTGTGGATATTTGCAGCACTTTCTCTTTACAAAAACAGAAATTCTATTATAGCTCTTTGCTTCTACATATTTTCAGAGAAGTAGACATTTTGAAAGAGGATTAAGAAGAGTGAAAGTAATTCCACAATTTTTTCCATAGGCTTCTAAATAAGTAAATAAGAAAAGAGAATTGAGTAATATCTTTAAAATTAAATAAAAACGTTTTTTAATGACCCTCGTACTTCAATATGTTAAAAAAATCATGTTATATGAAGTTCTATGTTCTTTATTTTATGATTAGTTCAGTTACTTTTTTTGCTATAATCAATTAACTGATTTTGTTTATAAATGCCATTCATACTAATTAATAATTAATATCTGTCTCTATTTCTGAGATGAAGTATTATGTACATTATTTACATTATTCGGACTATTGTCCTCATCTTTGTTGCCATATTTATTACAACGTTTCGGCCGTTGTACGCTCTGACCTTTTTCAGGTAGTTGAAATGTCGAACTGAACCCTTTATTTCGCTCACTGGAGTAGACTGTTCTAGTTCCACGTGCCATGTTTAATGGACGTCAGTTATCAGTTATCTCCTGTTAATTTCCCTCAGAAAGTTCTCCACTGCCTTAGCCAGGTATTGAACTCACACTCTTTGGGTCCTGTCACTGGATCTAACTAATGCCTTTATCCACTGTGCCAATTATTCTCAGATAGCTTGAAGAGCCAATAGCAGAAAATGATAGTAGCATATCTGTAAGTTTATGTCACTGTTTATATATATATATATATTTTTTTAATTGATTTCATTTTTGCCTTGACAAAGTCGGAAGACGAAACGCGTCGGCAAGATCTAAGATTTTTCCAATTGTCATTTTATACCAATATGTCTTGTCCACAGAGTTGATCTGGGAATTTAACTATATATATATATATATATATATATATATATATATATATATATGTGTGTGTGTGTGTGTGTGAACAGTAATCGCTTTTTTATACATGTTTTATTAAACGTGATGGAAAAGGACAATTTTGTAAGATTTTTTTTCTTTTTCTAGAGTTCTTACAGTTTTTCTTTTATGAGGTCTAATAGCATGTAGAAATTGTAGTGACTATTGTGGATAAGCTCCTTTAGTAAGAGATAAAATACAAGTTTTTTATTGTTAGAACAACACATGGCTGGAGCATAGACACTAAAGTAACAAACCTGACCATGGCATTTTTATGGCTATCAGGCAATCAGTAACTCTAAATGGGAGTTCTTCCAGCCTAGACATTACGTCAGCCACCCTCTTGCACACATTTTGCTCTACCACTCCAATAAAAGGTGCAACCAACAGATTGCTCTGTGAAGTGACTTTTTCCAGAGAGTTTCGTTTCAGACAAGGCCTCACATCCACATTTGTTACACAGTAGCTCTTTTGCTACAAGCACTGATCATGGTTCAGGTCATGTTGTACTAGCTTCAGTGTCTAGTAATGTCCAAATATACCAGCAACTGATATTCAAAGATTTAAACTTTCTCAAAATAGCAGTGCCCTGGGCCATCTAAAGTGTTCAATTAAAACAATCACTATTTTTATAGCCACCCATTTAAACAGACTTTGAACCATTTTGCATTCAAATTCCAGTCTGTATAGTGGCATAAAACTCATACAGTCAAAAGGTTAACACAAGAAAGGGGGTGTAAGTTAAAATGCAAAGTGGGACAAAAATTAAGGCTTGTTTAAGTTAAAACATGACATAAATTTAAGGATGAATATTTAAATTGTTTTTTAGCTAAAATATTTCTTTTTTTGACTATTTTTTATGCTAATTACTTAAAAAAAATGTGAAAATTTGAATTTTTTTAATTTAATTTTTTTTCATGTCTCAATTTGTTCTAGCAAAATTTATTTTATTGTAATTATTGTATTGACAGAAAAAAAAAAAGAAAATCATGAAAATATTTTATTTTTTATTGAAATAGAAATAAAACCCCATGGATTACTTTTTTCTCCTATGCTTAATTTATTTGGTTATAAACTGTAGGTAGGGAAAATATTTTATACCATTAACATTGAATGGTGAGAAGTAAAACTTATAAAAAAAATCCATATTAATTATTATTTAAATATTAATGATGTCATTTATTTTAGGTAAAGAATAAATGTGTACCCAATAAAAAAATTTCACTTTATGTAATTATAAAAATATATAAAACACAAAAGCAAAGAAAATGTGCTTACTATCCATGGCTTCCATAATTAGAAAAAATTAAATTCAGAAATGAGAAGCTGTGGTCTTTCAAATGTAGTTCACTTTGCTTTTTGTATCCCAATTTGATCAATATTTGATTAACAGAATTGTGGACATTGTGGGAGTCACTTTTATTTCGCATCTTTATCATAAATAGATCCTAAGTTTCCGCTTCTATACATTTCTTTACTCAAGAAAACAAACTTGTAGGTTAGGTTACAAAAATTTCCAAAGTTCAATGCCACTAAATTTTGAATTTTTTTTTTATTTCTGATTTTAGGGGTTAATTTTAAAATATTTTGGGATAACTTGAGTCATTAATAAGAGGAAAGTCAATTCAAAATTTTGTAGCATCAGGCTTTCAAATATACCCCAATTCTTTAGTGTATCTCCAGTTCTCTAATAGATCTCTATTTACTCTAATTGTATCTCCAATTCTGTAACAGAGCTGACAGATTATGCTACAGCACAATCTGTCAGCTCTATTACCAATTAAGCTAACATTTACCTATATATATATATATATATATATATATATATATATATATATATATATATATATATATATATATTCTTCATTATCTTAATTTATTCATTGTCATATTTCTATTTGAATTTATATCCCACCAGGAGCTTATTTTTTATTTTATTTTAAAACTCTGGTGTTTATATTTGATGGTATATAAGACCCCACTCCTACCCTGCAATAATAGAATTTCAATATATTTGTAATTAAATGCTTGGAAAGAAACTTTGTTTGACTTGGGACCAAATAGAAAACATGGATGAAGTTCAAGTAATATTCAATAATAATTTTTTCTTAATATTACCTGCTGAAATGATGAGATGAGATCTGATAAGCATATAGATCCTATATGCCAGCAAATATAATACTTAAAGGTTATAACCTTTAAGTATTATATTTGCTGGCATATAAATGTAAAAATTATTTGAGACTTTCAATAAAAAATAACAGGTGATTAAAGAAATAGGTGGTAACAGTAATGAAAATGCTTCATCTAAAGAATTTAAACATCATCAGATTATGACACTTTCATTTTGTAAGCTGAATTAATACAAAAAAAAAAGAAAAGAAAAAAAAGAAAAAGAAAGAAAAAGGTAGAAGAAATATTTATATTTGATATATCATAAGTGAAAAATTTATGAAGAGCATACCGGTGAGGCAGCAATGATGCAATCATTAAACTATCATTAAGAAGAAATGCATGTACAGGATGGCTACAAGTGAATGTTTCAGAATCAAGTTCAATCAGTTCTCCATTATGAATCAATTGTCGGCCAGGAACTTCTGTGACACTCTAAAATGACAATAAAACAAACATATATATATATTAAAAAAAAAAAAAATTCTTTTTAGTAGAACAAACAAGCAGTTCATTAGAAATCTTGTTTCCTCTATATAAAAGAGGAAATGGTTATTTGCTTTTTAAAGTATTTGAAAAATTTAGGACCTAATTTAAATTCTCATATTAAAAACCTGAAAAATTCTAGTAGCAATAATAATTGATGTTTAGAAAACAATCCCTGGTAAAAATTATGGCATCATCACACTTAGAATCCAGCTTGCTTAGTTTGCACCAAATAAACAAGTTGCAAAAATAACTTTTGTTTAATAGATGAACATTCTAGCTTCATGAAATATACCTCAAATAAATTAAATGCAAATATTTTTCCAGAACAAGTCATGGTAAATATAGAATCATCTTGTAATTTGCCTTTGTAAAAGAAATGTGAGCAAAAGTCTAGATATATAAATTATTCTGTAGTTAAAAGAGAATGTAGATATTAATGTGCTGATAGAGTTGTGACTAACTGAAATGAAACAACTCCAACAATAGAGCTGTCAATTAAAACAATGGGAAAAATTATAAAACTCTTTCAAGAAGGAAATCCAGTTTCAAGTGTGACAAAAGATATTAGTTGCTCTTAATCAGCTATGTCTAAACTTTAATGCACATGTTAACAAAATAGGAAGTTTATAAGTGGAAAACATAGGTTGAAGATAGAAGCATCAAAGTAGGAAATTTAAAATATACCTTGAAAGTGGAAAATGCACAAATGAGTGGAAATAAGTCAAAATTTGTGATAGATATATTAGTAAAATGAGATTTACCCAAAGAAAAGCCTAAAAACAGCCCTAAACAGAAATGAACAAGGTTACAGAGAAAAGCAATCATACAGTGTGTATGATTGGATGAATGTGATAATGAATTACGAATCTGCATTGGTCAAGTCATTGATACTGGAAGTTTTCTCTGGTGCAGTCCACATAAAACAAAGATGACTGCCTGAAGGAAACAAGCAAATTTACCTGCCCATTTATGAGATGGGGGTTACATATCAGATAAAGCACAAGGTAAGATGGAAATCATTACTTCAACAATCAATGCATAGGTAGTCACAATAGATTTGGTAATGGAAAAAATTATCCCACTGGTTAAAATAACAGTATTTAATTTATGAAGCCTGAATTCCCAGATGAAAATTAAAAATTATTCTGTATCTACAATTAATTTTTATGTGAAGTAAAAAAAAAAAAGCTAGATGAACATGTTTTTATAATTTTGCCAAGGGTTTTATAAACACATAATACATAATTATGTGGCCAAGTTTTTAGAAAGTTCACTTTCTGACCATGGGACCGAGGTTTGAATCTCACTATGGCTAATGTGTCAGGAAGGTGACTTTTTGATGTTATCACCCTTGGGAGGCAATAACAGTATGTAGTACTGTTGGAAAGTGCTTGAAAACTATACCACGAGTTAACCAAAGCCATGTTAGTAAAATTGGGTAGATGGAATTGTTTGTTGATGTTTGTGCTAGCATGTTGTTATAAATCATCATACCTGAAGATTTGAGTATACTGGCCTTGTTGAAACTGTTCCTCACACCAAATAATGTGTTCTCTCCCAGAAACTAACTATGGTCTGTTTAGAATAGTTGCAGTATAAATCACACATGAGCTCTGTGGGTGTTGAGCAGGTGTCTGCAAAAGGGATTGGCTAGCTACCCTAGCAAAGAGGCATACTCAGATACAAGCTGTCAGAAATTTATACATAATATTTATTTTTTTAATGAGAATTTTTCAAATGAATCTTAAGATTCAAATAATAAAACAAAGTTTTAAATTAATATTGTCATTAATTAGTATTTCTTTCATTTCATGCTTCATTAGTCAAGTGTATTGTTTAAGGCTTATAATATTTGTATATTAAAATTGACTGATGTAAGCTTTGAGGTATAAAACATATGTACTTAGTATAAAGTTTAAAACTAAATCAAACAATAACTTAATTCAGTGACAGACAGATATTCACAATAAGCATTTCATAATAATAATTATAGTAATAATTTACATCTATTATTTAAGGATTAAATACATTTACAGATAATTTTGTAAACAAACTATGAGGTCTTGTTGAGGCATAACATTTATTAAACAGAAATAACAATACAGGTAAAAGTCATAATTTTGGTTAGTAAAATATCGTTTATTTTATAATAAAATAAGTAACATTCTAATAAGTAAATGTTGATGATTAAGATGATTATTTTATCATCATGAAGAAAAACTGCCAGTCTTGTGATTTTTGTCAAGAAAGTTCTAAGTTACAAAAGCATTTTTGTTATTTAATTAATAGTATGAAAATGATTTTTGTTCTAATTTTAAGTAAATACATTCAATAATTCATAAATTCTACACATTTTCTTGTGTATCTTTTTTCCTGAAAGCCAAATTTGAGTCCATTTTATTTTATTTACAATTTGATTAATACAGTAATATTTAGTTAAAATTTACTGAAAAAAGTTATTCATGTTAGATTAAACAAAAATTTTAAAATGTTAATTTTTATACAAAACCAGATTATAAGTATAATTTTTTTTATTATAGATTCTTTTTGCAAAACATAATTATGTTAGGAACCCCTAACTGTAGCAATTTTAGAAAACGTCATTTAGAGATTTGATCAATTTACAATAAATTTCTATAGTGGATTCATAAACTCATGAATACCCATGAGAAATAGATGTTTCTTGTACGGTGCCCAGAAGATTCAGTAACTATAAAATAAAAGTCAATTGAAAATTGATTTTAGGGCCATTCTGGAGTGGGGATTCGGGGGTTAAGCACCCCTCACCTATATTTTTTGAAATACAGTGTAACCCGGATATAAGAGAGTTGTCGGGACCGGATAATAAGTCTCTTATATCCGGATTTCTCTTATATCCGGGTTTGGTCTATTTTGTTTAGGTAAGTATGGCTCTAATTTGGGGTCAGAGAAAATCTCTCTTATATCCGGATTTCTCATATCAGGGTCTCTTATATCTGGGTTACACTGTAGAAATGAGGATATATAGTTTCTGCTTCTTATTTAAAAATATTGGAGGGGGCTTAGCATGTCCCCTCCGTTAAATCCCTCATTCAGAAAGTATGGCCCCTGTTATTGTTTCAGTAGAGTTTTAATAGGACTGGAACCTATGTTTTTTTAGTTAATATTATTTAAATGTATTGGGGGAGGAGAGGGAGGGGGTAGCTACCTCCAGAATGTACGGCCCTGTTATTGTTGTAGAGGAGTTTTAGCTAAACTCCCATAATTAATAATACTGAGGAAGGAAACCTAGCCCCCTAGGCCCCACTTCTGCAAGTACAGCCCTGGTATTAAGTGGAGTTTTAACTGGACCCCATGATTTTCAGTTATTTAAAAATATGGGAGTGGTTAGCCTCCAAATCCCCACTCCAGAATGACCCTAAAATCAATTTTCAATTGACTATTATATCATAATTACTGAAAATTCTGTTACCAAATTTTTCTTTATTCTTCTTGTTATAATAAAAACACACATTAAGACTTTTCTTCCATGACTATTTTCCAACAACTTTTTCTTGAAGGACTGATACAACAAAATGTTTTAATTAAATTGATGATAACACAAACGTTTGAAGACCTTATTTTTGTTTTAATCTAAAATATTTTAGTAATATGTGAAACAGAAGGATAAACAAAAATTTTGATATATTAGTATATATCAACAAAATGTTTAGGTTTATAATATATTTAAATGCACATACATTGTCTTATTTGCTACAAGATAGAAAATATCAAATTGTTTATAGTTCACAATGACCTATTTTTTCATGATGATCTGGTTTTATAGAACATAATGCCCAATTTTAGAATCAATTTTTATTTCTGAATTAATAAATTTAAACAGTGTTTAAATCAGTCAAAATAGCAACCCTGAACATATATTTCTGCCATCAAGATACCTTATATCTTTACAATGCTAAGAAATTTTTGAATGCAATTTCTGCATTTTCTTTGTAACAGAAGGTCTTTTGACTTAAAAAAATTGTTAAGATGCTTGAAAAAGTGGTAGTCATTGAGTGAGAGATTAGGGGAATATAGTGCATGTGGCAAAGTCTTGATTCGTAAGTTGGTGAGCTTCTACAGTATCATCCTGGCAACATGTGGCCAAACATTATCATGAAACAGAATTGAATTTTATCAATTAACATGTGCTGGTCACATTATGCCTAACTGAATGGGCATTTCATCCAGTTGCTTGCAGTAAACTGGCAGTGATGCTCTAGTTAGATTCCAGGAAGCTGTAATGGATAACACCAATGGCAGACTGAATCCAGGTAAAATGTCACAGGAAACAGGACAAAGTTAGCGAACAGCAAGCAAAAACCCAAAACCAAAAGTGGAAAAAATCCCAATCTCATAAATAAATTGAATCTTCACATAAAATTGGCTATTATGGGATACTAGGACTTCCTATGAAACATATCACATTTGTGACCATAGCGTTCTTAGAAAATGTTCTTTAGAGGTTGGATTGATTTACTATAACTTTCTGTTGCAAACAGAACTGACTCATAAACTTGTGAAGTATCCAACAGAAATAGATGACTATTACCAGTCACCATAAATTAATTGACTTTTTTCCTAGCCAAAATTGTGACTTTTTTCTGTTACTTTATTACTGGCCACAGGCAGACCACCAGATAGTCACTGTAATCTTCTGTTGGTGCAATTCCAGTTTTGAAATGTGTTTTTTTTCTGTTTTTTATTTTAAGAGACCATTGTAGTCTAAAGAAAGCACTCATCTTACAAGAAGTTTTCAAAAGTTATATATACTGATTTATATTTACTGCTGGATTTTTGAATCCAGGTAGAAAAAAAAAATATTACAGAAAAAAAAAAAAATCAGGACAAGGTTAGCACACAGCAAACAAAAACCCAGCCTCTTGTCCCAAAAGTGGACAAAATACCAGAATGATAGACAAAATGATAATTTACAAAAATTTAATTCAAATTTTAATGTCAAATTAAGACATTTTTGATGAATTTGAGTTTTATGACTTACGAGGTAGGACTCCCAAACTATGAAATATATCAGATATGTGACCATAGCATTGTTAGAAAACATTTTTTACAGCTTAAATTATCTTCGTAAACAATCTATGTGATTTGTTTGTTTTGTTGGAAACTTTAAAAACACTCTTCTTAAGGCTTTCTTTACATAAAGTTAGGTCTTAGGGGATACTAGGACTGCTTTGCTATGAAGCATATTGAATGTGTGACTGTAGAATTGTTAGAAAATGTTTTTAGAGGTTGGATTGATTTACTATAATTTTACTTGTGAAGTACCCAGCAGAAATAAACTTTATTACTAGCCACCATAAACTGTGACATTTTCCTAGCCAAAATTGTGACCTTTTTACCAGCCATGGTATTTTAAAATTTAGTTGTATGACAAAGGAAAAAATGTATTATTCTGAATTAAATATTTAACTTATATAAGCATTTTTTTAGAGTAGGAGTGGAATTGTAAAGAGGCAATGATTTGCTTTATGTGTTTTTTAAAAAGGTATTTATTATTAATGTTATAAAAACAGACATAATAAAATTGAAAAGAAAATATATGTATATTTTGTGTGTGTGTGTGTGTGTGTGTGTGTGTGTGTGTGTGTGTGTGTGTGTATATATAAAATACAATATAGGATCCATACAAAGTTTTGAAGAAATATGACAAATCGAAAATCATTTCATAGAAACCTTTCTAGGATCATCAGATCAAAAAACAAAAGAAAGAAATGTATGTATGTGTGTGTGGGGGGGGGGTATGCCTAAATAATAAATCATTATTACGTTTTCTACTTAGCTGATGTTTCTCGTGATGAAAGAAAAGAATGAAAATGAGTGACCTTTAAAAAAAGTCATTAATATTTATTCTGTAATTTTATTTATTATCCCAGCTTTTCTCTATTGAATTTAAGGTAAATTCTCATCTTTTCAGAATGGCTCAAAAGTAAAAGATAGCCTTTTCTGAGATATATAATCATACTAATTATATTAAGGCTCAGCAGCCATTCCTTCTGCTTACAGAGGGAAAGCTACCAAAACCTAATGTATAATATCCCTAATATTTTCAAGTGGTAATTGGAGCATGCTCTGCTCATATGGTAAAGGAATGTCTGGTAAATGACATAGCAAACACTGGCTTCTTTAGTAAGTGTTCAGCAATCACTGAACCTGCTTATGCAATTATCACATCTCCCATGACACATGTTAGCTGGCACATGCTGATCTGTTCTAGACTCCAACCACCAATTAGTACCACCTCTATATTCAACTACATGCTGACATTTATAATTGTACATAACTGAGCTCAAGTGATGTGAGGCAGAACATCTTTACAAACAGATCTGAAAACACTAGTCATGGATTAGCAGAAGAGCAAAATTTCACAATTTGAGAGATTTGCTTAGCAAATCTAGTACTAACATCACCAATCAGCAGTAATTGCAAAAAAACTTGATACATATTCAATCAAAACAATTTAGATTTATTAACATTTTAATTAGGTTAAATTTCTACTGTCTAGGACAAAATAAGTCCCAGTGAGTGTAAGATCCAGTGAAGGTAGACTTACAGTACACAGAAGTTAGAAAACAAGTATTCAACCTGTGCACCAATACATCAAGAAAAGGCAATGACAAATTGTTTTCTTTTATACATGTAAATCTTAAAACCAGATGCAAATCATTAAGTAACCAATGAATCACTTCTAACTGTTCTTCACTATCAAAGACACAAAACATGTCATCCACATAGGATGGGTTTATTATATGAATAAACAGCTGCTGCTCATGAAATCCAGCAAAAATGTTGGTCAGGACTGGGCTCAGAGAACTACCCATATCAATCCCAATTTGTCTATACATTGTCCTATTAAAACTAAATTTCACAAATGACCCTGATACAAGACTTCAGTACAAATATCAATTGTTTCCCTCAACAGGATATACATGAAAAGATTGCTAATATCAAATGAGCACATAAATTTATCATCAGTGTCACAGGGATAATTTTGTAAAGAAGCAACAAAAGTAAATGTATCCTGAATGCAATGAACTGAAAAGATCTCCAATACCACTTGGCCAATTTATACTGCACTGAACCCACCTTAGATCTTTATTATTATTATTATTATTATTATACCTCTTGATTCCTTGGGGAACATAACATCACTCCAACTGATGCACTTCTGGGTGATCTTCAGCTCAGCCCATGTCGTGCCAGCTGCCTTCACTCTGTGTCAACACTTCTGCACTGTCTGTTTTGGTCAACCCACTTTTCACTTCCCTTGTGCATTCCAATCAAGGGCCTGCCTGGTGACACTAGAGTGTGTGGCTGATCTATACCCCTTTCCATTTCTTAATGTCAATCTTGATTGGGGCTTGTCAGATCCTGTCCCACAGTTGGTTGTTGAAGATGACTTCCAGTCACCTGATATTGAGGATGTTCCTAAAATAAGGTTTGGTAAATGTCTGAAGTTTGTGGGTGTTGGTCTTGATTACTCACCAGGTTTCTGAGCATAAAGTAGGTTGATAGTGAAGATCTGGATCTTGTTGTAAAATGAGAGGGCTGTTGATCTCCAGATTAGCCACAGAGTGTGGCTTTGTTTATTTGGCACTTGATGACTTCATCTGTCCCCCCATCTTTACTGATGATGTTTCCCAGGTAGACAAACTTATCAACTTCCTTGATGTCTTCTTGGTGTAGTTGCACTGGGTTTTGTTGTCTGTCGTTTACCCTCATGACCTCTGTCTTCCCAGTGTTCCCAATGGAGATCAGTCTTCCCCACTTCTTCTGCAACATGACTCAGCTTCTCCTGCGCATCTTGTTGTTTGTGGGAGAGAAGAGGCTGAGTCTGCAAAGTCCAGATCTTCCAGCTGCTTTATGAAGGTCAACTGTAAATGAGTTCTCCTGCCTACTGTGGCCTGCCACATTATCCAGTCAACCACCAGCAGGAAGAATGTTGGCGACAGCAGGCATCCTTGACAAACACCAGTTTTCATGGAGACTGGTTCTGTCAGCTTCCCATCATGAATGACTTCACAGGTGGCATCTTCATACAGTTGTTGGATGATGGTAACAAACTTCGGTGGAAAGCCATAGTGTTGCATCAGTCTCCAGATGAAACCTCTGTCAACACTATCAAACAAAAGCTTTCTGAAAGTCGACAAAGACTGAGTACACAGAGTTCTGCCATTCCAGGGACTGTTTGTTGATGATGCACAATATGGCGATGTGGTCTGTGAATGATCTATCTTGCCAAAAGCCTGCCAGTTCTTCCCAAAGTGTCTTGTCCAATGCCATCTTCAGTCTCTCTAGGATGATTTTTCTCAGTACTTTCCCTGGGATGGACAGCAGCATAATGCCTCTCCAGTTGGTGCAGGACGACAGGTTTCCTTTCCTCAGCAGTTTCACAAGGTAGCCTTTCTTCCACTCTTCAGGCACTCTTTCTTGCTCCTAGATCTTGTACAGAAGAGGAGTTGAAGTCTGGGCATCTGCCTTCAGTGCTTCAGGTGGTATACTGTTGGGGCCCACTGCTTTGCCTGATTTAAGAGACTTGATGGCCTTGGTGATCTCATTCTTGGTAGGGAGGCAGTGTTAATGTCGAGGAGTTTGTGAGGTGGTGAAATGTCTTGTAGAATGGATGGTGCAGGTCTATTAAGTGTTTCTTTGAAGTGTTCTGCCCATTTTGTTCTGTTCCTCTTCCCTTGAGATGATACTGCCATTCTGGTCTTTGATGGGGCAACTGGGTTTACTGTTTTTCCCAGATAGAGTCCTTGTCATTTCATACAGCCTTTTCATATTTCCTTGGCTCACTGCAGTCTCTGCTTCCTGGGCCAGGTCCTCAATGAAGTTTCTCTTGCCTTTTCTCACACTTCACTTCACAGTACTTCTCCCAATAGCATGTTTGCAATTCCAGCTTTTCTTCTAGATATTGGGACTGGTTGATCTGGTCTTTCAGTTCTTTTCTCTTGGTGATCAATGCCCATGTTTCTGTTAACCACTCTTTTGTTTCCTTGTTTTCTTCCCCAGGACTGTTTAGCATGTTGTCTTCCAGTTATCGCTCAGACTGTGCCACTGTTCTATTGTTTCTTCTGACAGTTGGGAAAGAAGGTTGTACTTGTTCCTCAGTTCCAGCTTGAATTCTTCCGCTTTTCCCCTCTCTTTCAGGCTCTCCACGTTGAACTTGTGCAATAGTCTTCCAGCCTGATCAGTGTAGGCTCTCAGCTTGGTATTTAGGACAGCAACAATGAGGTGATGGACTGATGCTGCATCTGCTTCCCACATCACTTTGACATCATGCAAGCTTTTTCAACTGATGGTGATGTGGCTGATCTTGTTCTCAGTCTTTCTGTCAGTCAAAATCCAAGTGGACTTGTGGATGGTCTTGTGGGGAAAGATGGTGCCTCCAGATCATTGAAGGTGCAGAAGTCTGTGAAAAGCTTGCCATTCTCATTCTGTTGTCTGATGCCATGTCTGCCTATGATCAGTCCCCTGTTGATGTTGTCTGCTCCCACTTTTGTATTCATGTTTCCCATGAAGATT
Organism: Acanthosepion esculentum; assembly: GCA_964036315.1. Lineage (NCBI taxonomy): Eukaryota > Metazoa > Mollusca > Cephalopoda > Sepiida > Sepiidae > Acanthosepion > Acanthosepion esculentum. Next base: position 36,210,613 of record OZ038520.1, read on the forward strand.
TTCAAATCTCTTTTTGGTATTTTGTCCATGATGGCTTGGACTTGCTCATGAAAGTCACTTTATCTTGCATCACTGTGGCATTTGTTGAAGCATAGCATTAGGGTGGTAATTTCCCTGCCTTTGGAGTTGAACCTTACTGTCAGAGTCTGTGATGATACTGGTTCCCAAGACAGCAGAGCTTGTGTTGCTTTTGGGGTCATCAGCAGTGCTATTCCATGTGTGTGGGACTGGCCTTCTTCCTGTCCAGAGTAGATGATGGTGCCTCCACTTGCTATTCTTGTTCTCCCAGTCCTGTTCCATCATCTCTCACACAGCCCAAGGATCTTCAAGTTGTACCTGTGCATTTCTTTGCAAACCTGTGCTATTTTCTTGGTCTCATATCAGGTTCTGATGTTCCAGGTTCCTATCCTGGTTGTTGACTTAGTCATCAGAAGAGTTGTCGGATTTCACGAGCACGTATCATATGCTCCACTTTGGAGGACTCTTCCTTGGCCATGTCATTGTTTGAAGATATTGTCGTTTCTGTAACAAGCCAATTTTTAAGTGAATAGATTGTTAGCCTATTGCAACACCCCCAACCAGGAGGACTAGGGTGTGTCTTTCGTCTGGCTCCTACCCTACAGATCTGTTGAGCTTGGATGGACCTGCTAATGGCCAAAGCCCCCACCCATATATCTCTAGCCGTTGTTGAAGCACACAGGTCGTCCTACCACATCAAGGCAACACACCATCAGGATCACCTTAGAATTGATAGGCTTTAATAGGATGCTGTCCTTTTCTTTTAGGTCTTTGGCAAACCATATAGCTGGGGCTGCACAGAACCCAAAAGCCTGATGGCTTCAGAGATGTCCACCGAAATTTTGTTCTTAACTAACTTGAGCAAGTGTTTCTGAAATTTCAGTTCACACCTTAGTCTTTTAATGCATGGCATTTGGTCCCAATTCTCTCACTATCCCTCAAAACTTTTGTTTATATAATTGTGATAATCCAATACCACTATACCCACATCCTTATTAGGTTTAGTAATAATATATTTGTCTCAATGCAAAGATTTAAGGATGCAAAATTCAAGTCACCAAGTAAATTTAGCACAATCAATAGTTGCACCACTATAAGAATGAGCCTTGAGTGCCATGTCTTGTCTTAAGTGTACTAAATTTACTTTCAGATAATTGGTAAAAATCTGGACAACTGGGCAAATAATATCTCAACAAAAATTTTAATAGATTAATTTTCTTAGAAACTTCTTGTAATCGGAGGGAATGAGATTTGCATCAGTATCATTTTAAATGAATGTCAACAGTTTGGAAACTTTAACCATTTCAATTTGTTTTTTGGTATATATAGTTATAGGAAATACCAAAGAAATGAAAAATTACAAAATTATGAGGAGATGCTGAAAACTTCTTGGCCTGATCAAGAAGAGATTTAAAAAAATGTTTAGTTAGATTTATAGTACCTCCTTGTTAGGATGTGATGAATAAACTGTTGTTTAAATTACACAAAAATGAAAATAACACTGATATTTGATTTTAACAGATATATTTACCAAAATTACACAAAAATATCTTGAAATAAGAAAGAGTAAATTTATTCAATAAAATTGTCATTAGCTTCAGCCATGGCCTCCAGACAACTTTGCAATCTCCTGCAACTTTCCTGAACAGTCTCCTTGTTTAAACTGGTGAAAGCTGCCATAATCCTTGCCTTAAGCTCATCTTTGCTGTTACAAGGAGTTTTGTTGATCTTTCATTCAACTGCACCCCATGCATAAATAATCGAGGAGGTTGCAGTCTGAGGAATTAGGTGGCCAGATGTAAGGAGTGATGTGGTCATAAAAATTGTCTGACAGCCATAACCAGGTTCCCCTGCTTGTATGGCATGGTGCAGAGTCCTGTTGCCAGACATAAGGTCTTCCAGTAGCAACCCTCTTCAACCAGGGCAGCACTGCCACATGGCCATTGATTATGTTAAGAAAACCCGCTGCTCTGCCTATTGACTTGAGTTTATAAAACCCTCCAACCAGTAATGTTGTGATCACTGGTTTGGCTGTATACATAACTATGCAACCCAGTCTACTTCATCAAGCTAAATGGCGATTGAAACTACAAAAAAGTTCAGCTACCCTCTTAGAGGTCATGTTTATAACTCTGCTAGGTGACTAGCCACCCACCTCAACAGAAAAACCTGGTGAGGGAACTGGTTCAGTCAACAATGACCCAACCATGTGGAAGATAGTACTGGGTTACATGGTACCAAAAACAGTTGTATAGCAACCAGGCATAGAATGTAAGCATTACTGGCAGATAAAGACTGTTATATGTATATTAGGTGTCTTTATACAGGGATAAATATTCTGTAGGCAAACCTTACAATACTGATTATCACTTTATTATACTTTTAAATGTGAGATCTTTAAATATCAACAGAAGTTTCAAATATTTTTGATTAAATTTATAGAAAAAGATATGAAAATATTTTGTCATTATGGTGACATTTAATTTTTTGCTTGTTTGTTTCATAGGAGATGTATGAAACATGATCAGTAACAATACAAACTCCAGCTAGAGCAATTTGTGTATACTTCAGAGTAGGTATCTCCACTTTTTTTTGCAGAAAAACAGCATAGCATAATGAAAGAGGCCCCAAACTTAAAACAAAGTTTTATCATCAAAACATTTATGTTATTATTAAGATGAAAGATCAAAGTATTTTTTGATTATTTAAAAAAAAAATTTAATCCTTTCTACCACATTTGAAATTTTGGTTCAAAATTTTGTTTTGTTTACATCAGCAATGGATGTAATAATTACAATTACTTTTCTTCCAGTGAAAACACACTGATCTGGACATTCTTGCAAAAATGAAATAATTGTTGGATTTTAATGAAACTATCATGACTTAATCACAAATAAATGAAATTAATTTGAAAATTTTTGTTTTAGAAAATCTTGGTAAAAAATATTTTTTTTTTTATATATGTTACTCCCCCCCCCCATTTACTTAATTTCATAAAATTTTGTGAAATTCCTTTTTATATCCAGAATCTTTTTTATTAGTTAAAAGTAGGATTCCTTGGAGAATGTAAATCTAATTTTTTTTTCAAACTTTCACTGTTCTAACTGAAAATCTGCTCTGAATAGTAAACTAAAAAATGTAATCAAACTATGACATTATTTAATTAGAAAAGCTCTTAATTGCTTTTGTAAATAAGTTATATTAACAACACTATTGGCTGAAGAAATAAATTTTTTTGATAAATAACAAATTTTTACAAGAATTATTTCATATTTTCTAAGTTTTAATTATAATAATTTATTTATTAAAAATCATTTAAAATTCTGTATCACTTTATGTGCTGGATGTGACATTGTAATTAAGTAGAAATGAAATTTACGAATCCAAAATTGAAAAGATTAATAAATGTCATCTTACTATTCTATTTTTTAAATTATTTTTTATTTTTTTTTACTTTAATTGTTCCTTTTTTTCATCTATGATAACCTAAACATGGCATTATTATGAAAAGATCACATGCTTGGATTGAAGAAAATAGAAAAATGTTTTTATCTAATGTTAATTAAATTTTATTAACTATTAATGGTTAAACAATATTTTAATTATAAAAAAATTTCCAAATCAAATGTGTTAATTTTTTACTTACTTACCTTTATTTTAATTTCATGTTATTAAATTTTAAAATTAATTTAAGAAAATTTTATAGTACTTCAATTTTTTAAATTTTTTCATAAAGCATCAAACATAACTAAAAGTCAATAAAATATTAGACAATTGCAGAAAATATATTAATTACTAGGTAGTTAAAAACAAAGAAAAATGTGTTCACTTAGATTTCATAAATTTATTTTAATTCTAGTTATTCATAATAGCTGTCATCACCTCGGAACTTATTGATACATCAATAAAGATCAAAGAAAAAACAGGACTCATCATTAAGAAATGCTTGTATATTACTTTTTTATGCTATAAGTGATGTTTATTTCAAATCAGATTAATTTAATTTTAAATTTGCTAATTTTACTCAAATAATGTCACAAATATATATTTTTGGAAAATTTTTAAAACTGATAATTGTTTTAGTTTTCAAATTTCTGAAAATTAAGAAAATGGATGCTTTTAAAAAAAATTTCTGTAATTGGCCAAAAAGTTGAGATTCTGATCTATATAATTTCTATTTGAAATACACCAGGATATTTTACTTAATGGAAATAGTAAATTTAATCATATAGCTTTCAATTAAAGCTAAAATGAAATCTTCAAGATTGCTTTTTCATTTTTAAAAATTCATTTTAAACCATAGGTATCAAAAATTTATATGGAATTAGTAGAGGTATCTACTTCAGAGTAGCCTTATAAGGCACCCTTGGACATCAGTTGAGCATCTCGGTCATGTAAAAATTGATACTTGCTGCAGTCGGTTATCATGAATCCTTAAACGAATTGAAATAATTCCAGTTCACAAAATTTAAAATTACCATAAATTCTGATTTCTGACATTCACTGAATTAATCTTAACTGAAGTAAAAATTATAAATATTAACTAAATTTAGCATAGTATATCACAAGAAAACATGTGAAAGGTACCCTATGAGAAAGAAATTAACTACAGTAGTAACTGCCTGTGTGACTAGATTGCTAACCATTACTCTATGGTGAGGTGCATTTATTGACATTTTCTAGCAGACCTAGCAATTGATTCAATATAATCTTTCCACTTCATGTTAACAGAAAACATTAGCCTGAGAAGTTTTAAGGAGTCACTCTCCTGGAGGTTAGAATCAGCCATACTGATGGAAGGCAAAAAAGATTCTCTCAGATGATTAAGAGAGCAATTGTTTAAAATTAACAAGCCATTTCTTGCCCCATTTAACAACAGATTGTAGGTCAGTTTTGAAATCAGCTGCCAGTTTGACCATATCAAACTGATCAGAGAGAAAATAGTTGTGTCATCAACATAGATACCAAATTGAAAACTAATAACATCAAGAAGGTTATTGATGAAAACAATGTAGGTGGCCCGGGTGACATTTGCATTAATGCAAAAATATGTAGAAGAGTGGCCATAGAAGACAACTTTAATTTTGGGATTTGACAGGAAAGATTAAATCAGATTAAAAATTAGTCCAGAAATGCCATAACCTTTCAACTTGTGAAGAACACCAGCCTGTCAGATGCCTTTGAGATATCCAAAGCAATGGTCTGAGCTTCAATACTCTAAACTAATGCTGTGACAAAAGTTTGCAATAACAAGAGAATTGAATTAAAAGATACCTTAATGTGAGTCATCAGTGAAATGTATTTTTCAAATAAATTCTCTTTTTGTAAACTTTTGTTACAATCAGTGTGACAGAAATTTGTAAATAACAAGGGAGATAATCATATTTAAATTTAAATTTCTTGATAATTTAAAGTTTTTATAGAAATGATAAAAACAAATAGGTTCTATCTGGTAATATTAACAAATTTCCAGGATCTATTCCAAAATTTAGCCAATTGTTACTTGAATCATAGCCAAGCAAGACATTGTGTAGACAGAGAGAAACAAACAAGAGTGAATATATAGCCTCTGTCCAACTTGTTGGGTGCCATATAAAATTATTCATTTCAGCAATATCAATTTCGTGGCTATACACTAAGATCAATTTTGTTTTTTTTAATGAGATGTGTTTTAGAATTTTTTGATTTTTTACAATTGTATTGTTTTATTTTTCTCCCTGAGGTATGGACCATTAAAATTCTTATGTCCATGGAAAACTTCAAGATAATAATTTTTAAAAATACTAGATATAACAGTATTCTATAGATGTTAAAAGTGCTAACAGTCCTATATATATTATTGACCACCTCACATAAGCAAACTGGATGTAATTATTTGAAATTTGAGAAAAATAAGTTTATGAAAAATTGTTACAGAATATTTATTTTACACAGTTAATATATCAGAAAGCTTAATTTGACCAAGATAATTGCCTCAGAGCATTTGGGAAATACTAATAAGCAGCAAGGATTAAAAAAAAAAAAAAAATCAAAAGTGAGCCTTTTAGGAGACTGAATGCTTATTTAGGAGTTGCAACAAAAAGCAAGATAAATGAGATGAAAGAAAAATAAAAAAAAAAAAAAATCAATAATTGACAATTATGGCTTTAAAAACAAACCTTTTAAATGTTTTATAACATAATACATACAAATATATTAAAACAAATAGGGAGGAAGAGCAAGAATAAAAAAAAATTACTCAATTGAAAACATAACAAAAAACAAACATGTTATATCTTTCAAATCACCACTTAGTAGTAATTTTCCCCCTTTTTTCATGTCTATTTTTAAAGCCATAATAAAACGTATCACCTACAGATTATTTAAATAACTGATATGCTTTAACTAAAAAATTCAAATAATTGAAGAATTAATATTAATTGTAAAAGAAACATCATAGGAAAAAATTAATTCCCCTTAGAAATATTACAACTATATTACAATTACAAATATTACAACTATAGAAAATTTAAATGTTTAGTTATTTTAAAATAATCTTTAGAAAGCAAAATAAAATTATCAATTAAGTTAAAAAAAAAATAAAAGTAAAAAAAATGACACTTACTGAACAACCTTCTACTTTTTCTAATAGGAAAGCTAAATTTCTGCGGCTGTCTTCCTCGGGATTCTCTTGTTCTTTTTCCTCTTCTGGTTCATCAACAATGGCTGCATAAATGAAAAAAAATGTTAAACAATCTGAATATAAAATCTTTAAAACAATTTTACACTGTAATTTTAAAATAGCTTTGAAAAACATTAAAAATTGATACATAAATGGTACACAGTAAAAAAAATAAAAAGTGTTATTCCGTACAATTACCAGCTTATCTATATCAGAATTTTGGTTACATTTTGTATGTTCTATATAATCTTGATTTTCATTATTTAATGTCTAAGCCCTTTTTTAGACACATGAAGCAATGCAGTTGGATCTTATATTTCTCAAACCTGATGATTTCAGGAGGTATGAAACTTGAGTCACCATACAATGTTGATTTCTATGCTCACAGTGTTTATACCTACAAATGTGCTATTCCTGATAGAGCATTCTTTCCTTATAAATATAGCATATTATAAATATATATAATAGGACACTAACACATCTTGTTATAAAATGGAGCACTAGTAAGTGTCTTGCTTGATGGACAAGTTGTATATTTACTGTCAACACTAATCATGTTTATTTGAAATAAGTAAAAGCCAGGGATTGAAAACTTCAATTTCTAGATTGCCTTTTTCCAGTATGGAATACTCACCCAACATAATTTACTTCTATTTAGTTATTTGCCAACCTTATTAGATATCAAGAGATACAAGTATGAAAAGAAAACTTTAATAATACAGTAAAACAAGATTCTTACTACTTTGTAATTTACATTAACAAATCTGATTTTACAATGATTAAAAACAAAATCTGCATTGACATTTTTTGATAAAAACAGAGAGTAACTTGATGAAGAAGTTGTGATTATAATCGATTTTCTTAGGATTCATTATACTGGTTAATGAAGATAATAGGTAAGCACCATATTGGATTTAGAACTTTGTATCTACTGGGGATTGAGGAGGAAAAAAACAAAATAAAAAACAAGCTTATAATACAGAGCACAATTTTACATAAATATTGAGAAGAACCTCAATATTGTTCAAAATCATAATAAAAAAAACAATAATTTTTTATGCCAGAAGAATTTTGACAAATAATTAAGTTTAAGAATAAAAAAATTTCCTTTCAGAGTTCAATTTAACAATTGTTACAGGTTGTAATCAACTTTTAAGATTTGCAAATTTTACACTGTTATCAGTCAGTTAAGTGCCATACATGATACATGTTTGGTTGATCATGTCTCTTTCAATTCAGGACTGACTAAACAGAAAATTTTTCTGTAATAGGTTGACATTTCTTTCTGTGGCTGACTGGTTGCCAGCCAAGGCTATAGGACCAAGTCTGTCCTGATACTTAACCCATAGATGAGGTGAGAAAAGATGGATTCATACTTTTCCCAAGGGTATTTGCATGCAAATGAATGTAAGAAACCCAACTGGAATTGAAACTCAGCTCAAATATCCATTACACCACAATGCACATCCTAATTGATGCTGCTGTACTTCAGCTATAAAACCAATGAATTAAACTAAATAGTCTTATTCTGTTAATGCTTGTATTAATATCTGACCACAGAAAAAAACTTTCCTACAATAAAAACATGGTTAATGCATTTACATTTGACATATAATGACCCTATTCTATCAGTAATGCTTGCATTCATTCCTGGCAATCCTTGAAATGCAAAGAATAACATACAGATTTAGTGACACAAGGTCAGGCTTAATGTGGAGAACCCAAGCACATACATTCAGGCCAAGAACAAAAAATTGCCCAAGCCCATGCAACCGTTAATTACACTGGCCTTGGTGCTGACCATTGATCCCTCTCTCTAGTGCAATAAAAGGTTTGGTGGCAATGCCAAGAAAAATCAAACCTTGTATATAATTAACGGCTCAATTGCAGTTTGTGTTAAAATATAACCATTGGCATTAATGATAGGTGAATATAAGTAAACTCAGACCAAAATTTGAACTGATGTTTTTCCACCAGCATCAATGATTAGTTATCCCACTACCTAGTACTAGAATTTGTTGTCATATATATATATATATATATATATATATATATAATGTATGTATGTATGTATGTATGTCTTGAACAATAAGAAAAATAGTAATTGTCTATATTTTTGGGATGAGGGGTTTTCACTATGGATTTCGTTAATCGGACTGACTTCCTCATCTTGGTTGCTTTCCTCACAACGTTTCGGCCGTCTGATCCTCCGGCCTTCCTCAGGTGCATCTCGAACTCGGGAACCGTCGGTCTGGAATTTCGAACCCAACCCTTTATTGTTACGGGGGTACCATGTTCTCGTTCCATTAAGGCCATCGCTGCTGCTACTACTGCTTGACGCCATCGTTGCTGCTGCTGTTGCTTCTATTATCGTTGTCACCGCTCTTGTTTGTCGCTGCCAATGCCTTTGCTCGGGATTGAACTCAGAACATCGGGAGAACTTGCAATCACTGTTCCAACGTCCTAGTCGCCTCGGCCATGTGTCACTGGGACGATCGTGTATGAATTTTTGGTATATTTAAACCTAAGTTGTTATTCTAGGTTCTCTCTTACGATTAGGGGTGCCCAAATCGTGTTCAGTTCTATACTTGGTCTGCTCAGGAGGTTGTTATGTCCTAGCATGTGAGCTGTTTCTTTGAGTTTTCTCACTTTCCAGTGGGGCTCACTGTTTATTATTTTAACTTCATCCCAGAGAGGGCGATGGTCACCCTTTTCCTTCCATACATGGTAGGCTATACCCGACTTTTCCGTCTCCCCTCTAGTCACTGCTTTTCGATGTTCATCCACCCTTACTTTAAGGGGGCGGCATGTTTCGCCCTTGTAAACCTTGCCGCAGCTGCATGGGATGGAATATATGCAGTTCTTGGTCTGGTTCTTCTCTATGGGTGGCTTTACTCGGACTAGGTGTCTTCTCAGTGTTGATTCACTTTTGAATACCGTCCTGATGTTGTAAGGGGCACATACTTTTTGAATTTTTTCTGAGACGCCTCGCATGTATGGTAAGCAGACCGTTGGAGGTTTTTGCGAGTCATTTTCTTCCCTTACTCTATTGTTCCCTTTGGTGGACAGTATGCTATCGGGGTAGTTGTTACGTCGAAGGGTATTTTTTAGCCTGGTCATTTCTTGGTGGTACGTGTGGGAATCGCTACTTATTGTCTGTGCTCGATGTTGTAAACAGCGTACGATTCCATGTTTGACACTGTATGGGTGATGGGAGTTGAAGTTTAGGTATTGTCCGGTGAAAGTGGGTTTGCGATACACTGATGTCTTGAACCCACACTCTGCATGGAATCTTCCTACTTCAGAATGGGTACTGACATATATCGACAAGTGGAAGGTTTGGCTATGGGTTCGCCGTTGTCACCGGTAATGGCGAATATATACATGGAACACTTCGAAGACATGGCCTTAGGTTCAGCTCCCTTAAAGCCAACTATGTGGCTCAGATACGTTGATGACACCTTCGTGCTCTGGCCTCACCAGGAAGACGTCCAGGTGCTACTGGAGCATGTGAACACAATACGACCATCCATACAGTTCACAATGGAGAAGGAAAGAGATAACCAACTGGCCTTCCTGGATGTTCTCATAACACGCACAGAGTGTGGGTTCAAGACATCAGTGTATCGCAAACCCACTTTCACCGGACAATACCTAAACTTCAACTCCCATCACCCATACAGTGTCAAACATGGAATCGTACGCTGTTTACAACATCGAGCACAGACAATAAGTAGCGATTCCCACACGTACCACCAAGAAATGACCAGGCTAAAAAATACCCTTCGACGTAACAACTACCCCGATAGCATACTGTCCACCAAAGGGAACAATAGAGTAAGGGAAGAAAATGACTCGCAAAAACCTCCAACGGTCTGCTTACCATACATGCGAGGCGTCTCAGAAAAAATTCAAAAAGTATGTGCCCCTTACAACATCAGGACGGTATTCAAAAGTGAATCAACACTGAGAAGACACCTAGTCCGAGTAAAGCCACCCATAGAGAAGAACCAGACCAAGAACTGCATATATTCCATCCCATGCAGCTGCGGCAAGGTTTACAAGGGCGAAACATGCCGCCCCCTTAAAGTAAGGGTGGATGAACATCGAAAAGCAGTGACTAGAGGGGAGACGGAAAAGTCGGGTATAGCCTACCATGTATGGAAGGAAAAGGGTGACCATCGCCCTCTCTGGGATGAAGTTAAAATAATAAACAGTGAGCCCCACTGGAAAGTGAGAAAACTCAAAGAAACAGCTCACATGCTAGGACATAACAACCTCCTGAGCAGACCAAGTATAGAACTGAACACGATTTGGGCACCCCTAATCGTAAGAGAGAACCTAGAATAACAACTTAGGTTTAAATATACCAAAAATTCATACACGATTGTCCCAGTGACACATGGCCGAGGCGACTAGGACGTTGGAACAGTGATTGCAAGTTCTCCCGATGTTCTGAGTTCAATCCCGAGCAAAGGCATTGGCAGCGACAAACAAGAGCGGTGACAACGATAATAGAAGCAACAGCAGCAGCAACGATGGCGTCAAGCAGTAGTAGCAGCAGCGATGGCCTTAATGGAACGAGAACATGGTACCCCCGTAACAATAAAGGGTTGGGTTCGAAATTCCAGACCGACGGTTCCCGAGTTCGAGATGCACCTGAGGAAGGCCGGAGGATCAGACGGCCGAAACGTTGTGAGGAAAGCAACCAAGATGAGGAAGTCAGTCCGATTAACGAAATCCATAATAAGAAAAATGTTAAAAAAATTAAAATTTCAGACACTAGGTTGTATATTAATATTTTTGTTTTATTATTTAAATTAGGTTACTACAAGGGAGAATGACTTTCTCTGAGGAAATTGAACTTTGCCTGTATTTTTCATTTATCATTAATTTTGAGTCAGTCCTTGTATTGTTCAAAAGGCCTCTTTCAAGTTCTTTTAAGGAAAGGCTTGGTGATTTACAAGTTTCAGATTTATCTCTTTAGTCATTCTGACAGCTTTATTGGTTGCTGAAAAGGAGGTGTGTGTGTTATGTGTATGTTATCTTGTAGTTGTTTTGGGGGTGTGTGATGTGCGTATGTGTATATATTTGTGTGACTATGTATGTGGGAGACCTCTGCAAGCATGTCTGTCTAGTGAGATTGAGAAATATGGGTGGGGGTGATCTATGGGATTATATATTAATTCTATCGTTGTTGTTAAGTTTGTCTGGACAAAGTGTTTTGAGGCACAAAATCCATTTGTCTTCATGCTCTTCTAGTATTTTCCTAAATTTATCTTTTGTGTCTATTTCTATTCTTTCAATAATAGTGAATTTTGTTTCTCTAGGTGGAAATATTGTTCTACAGCTAATAATCTTTCATAGGGAGTCGACAATCTGATTATGATAATTATTAATTCTGTAGTGAAAAGGCCATTCAGATTTTCCCACACATTGTTTTTGGCATAGTGTGCATTCTAATAAGTAAATTATGTTATGACTACTACAGAGTTGTGGTAGATTTTGAAAGTAGTGTTAGTGACTGAGCTATATATATATATATATATATATATATATATATATATATATATAGTGATGGATGTATAGATGGTGCTATGGTGGTGTGAGGCATTAAGGTTAAAATGAACAATTGATTTACCCATAGCAAGAAGATTAATGGAGGATGATAATGATGGGAAACACGCAGGTAGATTTTAACAAAACAAGTTTAGGAATTTATTTATGAGTTTACACACTTGAAGATGTGTCAGTAGCTCATTTGAGGAAAATAAATCAGAATTTTATAAAGTCTGTATTTTTAATGTATTTCTATGAAGAGGAAATGTTCATACAACAGATTAAATGATTTGATGCAAAATAATATCCCAAAATGTTTAAAACAAAGGTAAGAGAATTTGTTCATAGAAGGGTTATACGGTTACATATATTCAAAAGTAGACAAAGAGAGATAGTTTGAAATACTTAGCTTTCTTGGTTTTGCTGGAATAAAGTTCTTTAAAGTGACAAGTGCTTGATTAAGGCTAATAATATAATTGGTAAGAAATTTGACTCTGGCAAAAATTTGAAGCTGAATACATGAACAGAAAAACCTTTTACATGTGATCAGACACTCTTCTTTTATTAATTTAACTTTTCTCCTCATTTTATATGAAAAAGGCTTTTGCATAGGCTAGCTATTTTTTTCTTGGCTCAATAACTAATTTCTGTGAAGACAAGGTTTTAATTGGTTCAAAAAAAAATTTCACATAGGTTCACAAATTTTTCTTTTTATCAGGTTGCTGGCCAATCTCTGAAGGCAAGATTTTCATTGGTCCAAACAAAATTTCACATAGGCTCATGAATTTCTTGCCTGAATTTGAAGGTCATGGGTAATGGGAGTTATTATTTCGTGTATACTATAAGTTTGTTACATTAATTTTTGCACAAATACCTTTGGGAATGGTATGAATCCATCTCATTTTACCGGATATGGGTTAAATAGCAGGGCAGACAGTTTTCTCACCTTGATTGGCAACTGGTCTAGAAGAAAGACAACTCTAAATTCAAATGCAATGAAGGTTGTTTGGAGCCTTTGTTGCAGTGTACTGTTTCTGTTATCAGTCCATTTGAAAAGTAACCGGTTCTACACAACATTCACCACTATAATCAATTTATGGATACGAGTAGTACAGGCTTGGTATCATGGTGTAGGACAGCCATAAATTACTATTCTTGTTCATCTTTGGTATTTGTAGAGATAATGTTGAACAACACCATATACATCCATGACATTATTTAACCTATTCTACTACCATTCCTATACAGAAAATTGATATGTTGTTCAAATAGAATTATACTGCCAACCCTATTCAATAATTCTCTGCAAGGTATCTCAACAACTTCCCTGGTTAGCACAATTGCAAGACTTGTTCCCTAATCTGTATGTGCATGCGAGAGTATAAAATCCTTTGCTGATGTTCAAGGAGGATGAACATTGTATTAATGCACCCTGATTTTGGAACCTGTGTATATTTTAATCTGTATACATAATTATTAAGTCAATCCAGAAATAAGTAAACTGAAACATTTAGAGCAAAGGTCAGCAACTCTGGGCCACATCTGATCTGCAAAGGATTTTTGTCTGGCCTGCCAGTTTAATAGCTGGACATAATTATCTAATTAATTTGTGGAGCAAGTGGCAGAAAAAATATCAGCTGGAGTTAATTAACTTACAATAAGACAAATTTTTTAAATCAAAATTTAATTCCAAATCTACTGCTGACTTCTACAAGAAATGTTTTGCCAAGCAGAAAATATAAAAGCCTATTGAATAATCCAAAAATGGGATCATTATTTGGAAGTACATATGCTTGTGAAAAACTTTTTTTCAGAAATGAAATATACTTAAAGTCGTTTAAAAACAAGGTTGGGTGATGACCACATGAATCAAATATTTCACCTGATGTGGAGAAGTTATTGAACAATAAACAGAAACAAGTGTCTCATTAAATAATTTGCCGTTTTTAACTGTATTTCATTTGTAGTAAGGAATTTGCATTTTTGTTGATTGTGTTAGTTGTTATCCTGTTAATCCTGCAGTAACATAAGGAACCTTGTTTAAATAATATAGCAGTAATTTTGTTGTTTTTTCCTTAAACCTCCAGACTAAGACAGCTTTCTGGACAGTGTGGTCTGAGGTTGAGACAATTTATTATAGGATATTTGATGTCCTGACCCTCTTCTGAGATGCTGCAAAACTGTCTGGTCCACTTTCTCCAAAAGGTTGCTGACCTCTGAATTAGACTGTTGCAATTTTATTGTGTGTGTGCATGTGTGTGTGTGCATTGCACTTAGCACTTTTCAAGGCATGATCTAAGCCAGAAGTACCAAGTCATAAACAGAAAATCATGTCATTCTTTTCTGGATACTATTTCACGACATAGGTAATCTCAACTGTCCACAGATTTTTCTTTATTTGTGCATTTTTGGAAAAGACAGTGGAGTATTTTCCCATTGCCTTGACTAGGGTTTGGAACTGAGATTTTACATTCTCATACTGATTTCCATCTAAGGCTAGAAGGACTAGTTTACCCTGTTATGTAACTTGTAGGTGTGAATGGGAAAAATACATTTATACCTTTTCCAATTGTGTTTGTGCAAATGTGGATACAACATCTATCCTAGATTTGAACTCAGCTTATTGGGTCTAATTTCTGCACATAGGTACTATGTTCATATATAATAGAGAATATTATATTTTGCTAAAAAGCATTGCACACCTTATAAAGAGACTTTAAATTTATAAACTAGTATTAGTAAAGATACATGGAATTTCATACATCTAAAAATCATATCACATACAAAATGAACAGATAAGATAAATTTTAACATAAAAAGAACATAAGCATATAAATAAAATATTTCACTATAGCTTATTTCAATGTATATACATTTAAACCTTGTCCAGACAATTTAAATAATATGAATAAACATTTAAATAAAATGAGATATTTTTAGCTATTAAACATGCTTACTGTTTTTAATATTTAAAAAAATATCACATTTTTGTTTTGTTATTGTTTCTCTTATTAAATGTTCACCCCAACAGTAACTAGTAATTTATACTATAGAGGCAAATGACTAAATGTTAATGTTCCAGTACACATTAATATTTTAGCTGATGGTCTTGATTATTGATTTCTAGTGCCTACAACCACATTGCTAGGCTCTTTGAAGTTATTCCACGTGATTCAATAATGATGAAGAGAACTATCAACTTCATGTTTTTTCAGTTCTTATGAGAGGTTTTGAGGTATTTTTCCAACTTTTCACTTTTTCAATGTTACTTTGTGAACTGATCAAACATTGAAATCCACTAATGAGATTTTCTTTTCTTTTTACTTACAATATCAAAATCTTGCTAGAAAAATTATGGAAAACAAAAGTGATAACTGCTCTAGTCATTGTTGGTATGCTTGAGACAATCTCTCAGAGCTTTGCAAAGTTAGGAGATTTTGAAAACTGAGACCAACATTATTAAAATCAACTAGAATACTGAGTAGAATGCTGGAGTAGAGAGGAGATTTGCTGCCACTTAATCTCAAGTGAAAGCCTACTGCGGTGAAAACTCAATGAATACAAAACAGTAAATAGTGCTGGGGTAATGAAACTTGCTATCATTTGATATTCAATTAAAGCCAACACAAGTTGCAAATGATGTGAAATTATCACATATTTAAGCAATAGGATGCTCAAATATAGCATTAGTGTGTGTGTGTGTGTATATATATATTTTATTATATCCTTACTCTGCCCTGGACATTGAGTTCTACCTGGATCATATCCTCTTGGAATTATTTTTATACATATATGTATGTGTATATATAATTGCATATGTATGTGTATATTTACCACTAATATTGTCTATATATATATATATATATATATATATATATATATATATATATATATCATGCACATCAGTAGATATTCTTCAAAAAGATATGTAGCAATAGCCATACTTGGACATGAGTTGGCAACCACCATATATATTATGAAATGGATTAAGTCCCACAATTATTTAATGTATTTTCTGTTTATAAGTTATTTTAATAAATAAAATGTATTTAAATATAAATGGTCTGTTTTTTAAATAAACAGTATTAATTATATTTACTGTCCAGAATGTTCAATAAAATTTGTTCAGAATTGGTGCTTCTCAGACAGGAATTGAAACTGTAACCCCAAAGGGAACCATCATTTGATCTAATGTGCTGTTAACAATTTAGCCACAGAGAAATGTTGGGTAACCAAAGTCCAAATTACTGTTTATAAACAACAAATCTTCAATGATCTTTTGCGAAAAATCATATCTGCTCATGAAACATACCTTAACGTAAACATTCACAACATATGAAATGGATGAAGTCTGACATTATTTAACATATTTTCTGTTTATACATTATTTTAATACATACAATTTATTTAAGTAAATGGTCCGTTTTTTTAAATAGAAGGCATTAATTTTGAGTTACAGCTTCAATTACTGTTGGAGAAGCACATATTTTCTATGAAATTTCTTAAACATTCAGGCTGGTAAATGTAATTAATACTGTTATATATGTATAGAGATGGGTAAATTAAATAACTAGATATTAGCAACTGCATTAGCATGCATACACAGGTAAGCAAATAAATATTTACTAAATTTACTTTAAGGTGTAGACATAATAGTGCTCAATGTTACCAACTCATCAGGCACAGAATATTACTTATGATTTTAAAAAAACAACAAATAATATATTGGGTTTTATGGGAGGAATGCTAAATTAGACACAGATTCAAAGCTCAAATTTAAAATAAGTTAAATATAATACTGGGGTGTAAATACAGAAAATAGGGTACAGATGGGGGGGGGGCTTATATATATATATATATATATATATATATATATATATTCTCAGTTGTATGGATATTAGTTTGTAACCCTGGGTTTCACACTTTTGCAATCATCAGACAAAGTGGTTTATCTTTTAAAAAATAGATCTAATTATGCTTATTTGTGTTTGATTTTTTGTGTGTGGAGGAGGGGTGGTTTTCTTCTGTGTTTGTTTGGGATGACACTCTCACATGCCCAGACACACACATATACAGGTGTATGCATTTTAGTTCATACAAACACACCCATATAAATAATCTGAGGTTAGGCGCAGATGCACATCCATGCGTTCGAGTATACATATATATGCAATTATCATTCTATTTCTGTGTCAAGACCTTAGCATTACATATGTAGCAATGTTTTCTTAACAAGGAACGGTGGGGGGTGGTCTTGACGCTTTTCAGATCATCTGTCCACACTGTCAGATAAGTTCACATTTCCTCACACATAAATAGACTGGGTCCAGCACAACATTGGCTAAGTTGGGTTCTGTCTGTGGACATTATGTTGATGATGATGTTTCTATTTTTAGCAACACTAACTGCTGGTGTACTATTGACGATTGTGACTATGTTAATGGTAATAATAACTGTGATATTATTATTGATATATTAATAATAATTATTGGTGTGTAAAAATGGCAATAACGACAATGGTAATTATGATAATAGTTGTGGTAATGATAATAATAATATTAAAAACAATGACAATGATAAAAAAAGCAGTATTAGTGGTGACAGAGATGGTTATAAAATGATTGTTCTTAAAGTGGTAACAGCAGTACTGATAGCGAATAGTGGTATTTATTAGTTATTTTCAGTAGGTACATAAAGTGGTAACAACAAAACTAACAGCGAAAGTAGCAGTCATTACAAAATAATAATTTTGAAGTGTTAATATTATCTCTTGTGATGGCTGTACTAATTGTCATGGTGGTGGTTGTGACTGTAGTGGTGGTGTTAGTGTTGGTAACAGTGCTGGTAGTATTATTGATTCCTGTTGGTGGTTATGTTTTGGTGTCCTTGTGTTTTAGTGTCCTACCATTTTTTATGTTCATTCCTAGTTGTGTTCAGTTTTGTTGTAGGTATTATCCATTTGGTATGAACTGTGATAGTAGATATTTATTTTCGTGCATGCATTTTGAAATTATTTCTGATCTTTGGTTTAGTAATTCTTTTTGTTGAGTGTGTGAGATTATAGCCACTTTTTTGTGCAGGCAAAGTAGACATCTCTTTGATATGTTATTGTAGGCAGGTGTGTTTTTCATGATTTCCCAGGTTATTTTTGGTATGATGTCATTGTCCTTTACTTGCCATATGTATGTGGATAGTGTAGTGCTGTTGAAGCATTTTCTGTTGGAGAATGAAAGGTCGTGGGCATATTTTCTTTGTTTAAATGTCACTTCTTTGGCACCAATGTAGTACATTATAGTGCTGTCTGTGTTTACCTTAGCTTTGGATACTATGTTCGTTTGTAGGCAGTTTCTGTGTAGTGGGCATGTAGTTTTGTCTCTGCAGTTGCATTGTGGGTCTTTGAGCTATTGCAGGTTATTTTTTTGTTGTGGCTTTTTATTATTTGCTTTATGTTCTTAGTGTATCTGTAGCTAATTTTCATGTTGTTTTTTGTTAAATATTTTTGCTAAGGGGTTTGTTACAGGGAAGTGTTTTTCTATTAGATTTAGAAATGTTTTGCCGATGTTCTGACAGTTTTGTTGTATGGTGGGTCAAACCAAATTATATTCTGTTTTGGTTGGGGTTGGAGTATTCTAGCTGTTGCATGTATCCACTTTTCTTTAGTGCATTGTTATATGGCATTTTTTGCGTTAAAAATGTCTATGAAGGATGATTTGTCTGATAGCCTGTGGCTGATGGATTTGGGTATATGCTTGATGATTGAAGGTGGGATGTCTGCTGGAGTGTCATTACCCTTTTTGTATGGTTTAAAATTTTCTTTGTCCAAGTAGAGGGTGAAGTCTAGGAAGTTTACTATTCTTTGTCTTCACTTATTTCTATTTTGAATCCAATCATTTTTAGAACATTTAAAATCTTTTTCCTAAATCTATCTATTTTAGAGCCATTAGGATCTCTTATTAGGCTGTCATCTGTATATAGGCCCATGTCTTTCTACTCTATTCTGACTAGGTATGAAAGGATAAGGATACCTACCAGTTCCGAAGTTCCATCATAGCTTCCCATTGTTACATCAAACAGGCTGTTATTTTGATTTTTTCTCCAGGGTTCATTGTTGTGAAATAATAGGGATTTCCAGCAATGTTTAATTATTTTTGTTTCATCATCCGTGATTTTTACATGCTGTTGTGCTAGTTGTATAGCTTGGTTCAATATATTTTCTGTGATGGGGTGGTAGAAGTTCATTCTATCAAACTGGATGACGGTAGCTTTGTTTTGTATTCCTGCAAACCAGTTGGTGAGAACTTTGGTATTTTTCCATTGGTTAAGTTCTAGCTTTTTCCTTAATTTAGTTTTGATATTTTCTAATATGTTTTTAATGATTTTCCCTATTTCATTTTTTGCAGGGTTGATTAGGCAGAATGTAGCTTTTGCATCAAAGTTTGGTTTGTGGTCCTTTGCTGTTATGAATGCATGTTGTTCTTCTATGTGGTTTATCTTTTTATCTATTTTCAGTTTAGTGGCTATATCTTCCAGATTTATGTTATGTCTTTTGTGCTCTCAGTTGTCTTTTTGTATAGTTGTGTAATGCTGTAAGTTATAAGGATTTTGTGAACCGTTCTGTTCTGTTGTGTATATGTTGTTTTGTCAGCAAATATGAATACATTTTTGGAGTTCCTTATCTTTTTTGTGTCCTTTATAATTTTTTTTCTGGAAATTATGCAAGTGACTTTTAAACTTTATGTTTCTAACCATATCTGTCATGTCAATTTCAAATTTTAGCATTTCCTTACATTTAAGTGGGCATTTCTTTGTATTCATGCCAAATGTTTCGTTTTTGTCAGTGTTCTCATTTGTTATGTTACTGAGGTAGTAATGTGCCTTCCATCTCATTCTTCTTATAAGACTTTCGATTTTTTCAGTTAGAAGTTTAATGAAGACTGGGTGAGTATAGGGATGTTTTTGAGAGAGTCAATCTTACCTATTTTGTGTAAGAACAGAGGGAGTATTCAACCTACAAGAGCTATATATATGTGTGTGTGTGTGTGTGTGTGTGTGTGTGTGTGTGTGTGTAATTTATTTATGTATGTTTATTTTAGGATATTACACCAAAAACATGTAAAAATTGCTACATAATTGCAGTCAATGATTATAAATGCATCTCAAAACAGGTTATAAGTTTTGTAGGCTTTACTCTGATCAACCAATCAAATATGACCTATATTAAATTTAAACTAAGCAATGAAGCAAAAATTAAAAATTATTTTTTATAAATGGGTCATGACCCATAGATTGCCTGCTAACAACAGTCAGACATAAACTAAAGCACATACAAATGGCTACATAAATTACACAAACCAGACAATGCAGTGAATGTAGAGGTAAATTAACAAAATGCTAAAATAGTTTTATGCTTTGTCAATTTCCTACATAAATTTTTTATAGTTGATACATAAATAGCTTCTTTAAGAAACTAGTAAATAATTTAAACATATAGAATTATTTGGTAAATTAATATGCTAAAATAATAAGTTAAATAAAGATTCTTCATATAAGATACTAACAACACTAATCAATGTAAAGTGTCAAAAATACCAACCAAATATTAATACATTCATACAAGATGTTACTAATACTACCAGGAGATTAATACAAAATTATATTAAAAACAAAAATACAAGAATAAAGCATAATCAAATTTCAAAGTTTAACTAAATTGTAAGGTAAAAGGTAAACTATGTTTACAATTTACTGTTAATTCACTTCTTTGTTTTAATAAGGAATTTTTATTAAATCTGATAATTTCCAATTTTTCATGTAAGCACAGAAAACAGGGTTCACATGTCCTTACTGTTTTTAAAATTTTCTATTTCACCTTAGGTGATTTATTATAATCTTAAACTCTATTTAGCAATAGGCATTGGTTTGAATTCCTACAATTACATTGATAAGTATCATTAGTAATATTTATCTTGGAACATGCATTATGATCCAGATTATTAAATTTGTTTAAAATTTTATTATTGTGTAATTTTATAATCTTCAAGATTATTGGTGCAGCTATAACTTAGTTTTAAAATGTTTGTGTTAAATATTTTACTAAGAAGGTTATCAATTCAATGAAGGAACTTCTGGCCTAACTTATTACTGACCAGTTGGTTAAATTGGGGAGATGTACCAAATGATCTTTCTATTTCTATTTTTCTTTGGACCACTATCATCATATTTTCTATACTTGATTTAAGAATACTTGTAACCACTATTCTTTAAAACAGTATTATAAACACTGCTATATTTATCAAACACATCTTTGTCAGATGAGCGGTTGCTAATCCAACGTTTTACAGATGAAGATATATGATTGATTAAAGATGGAGGGTGGTTAGAATTGGAGTAAATATAAATTTGGTTGGCATTATCTTTCTTATAAGGTTGGAATACATCATTAATGAGATCCAACATAACATCTAGAAAATCTACTTGTTTAACATTAGTAGTTATCTTAACTAAATTTAGACTAATTTAAAATTTTTAATTCTCTATTAATCCCTTTTCTTAATTTATCTACCTTAATTTTAGTGGAATTTTTTACTACCTTAAGACTATCATCTTTATATAAACGTATATTGTTCACATTAGCATCATCATAGAAAGGTTATACAGAATAAATAAACCCACCAACTCAGAAGATTCTGCAGAATTTAATGATCCCATTGAAATATCAAAGTAATCATCAGAGTTCTTAACCCACTGTTCATTATTGTAGATGAGAAATGATCTTCTACAGTTCATTATTATTTTTATTTCATCACTGGAGAAGTTAGAATATATATATATATATATATATATATATATATATATATATACACATACACACATACATACATACACACACACACACACACACACACACACACACACACTTTTGCTTCATTAATAGGGAACACAGTATTTTTGGATGGTCAAGAAGAAAGTTCAGTTATATATTTTTTTTCTTTATGGATGCATAAAAGAATTGTCATGTCACAAATCCCATAACTCATTACAGCCCTAGTGCCACTATATATACTGCAACCATTGTAGCAGTGAGTGTGTCTAGGGCAAGATAGACTGGTTTTTGAATTCAGAATTCAGAAATAGATTCATACCCTTTCAAAGGGTATTTGTATGAAAACGAATTATATCAAATTCAGCTTTCCAAATTGCTAACCATTACATTACACATACATAAAAAAATAGCAGCATATAAATTTGTAATATCTAATTTTTTCTTTTTAAATATACACATCAATAAGAAAGAAAAAGTAAATTGATTAATTTTCAGGGGGTTAGGGCTATTTCTCCTTTTAATCCACTCAATATATTAAAATGAAGGATATAAAACACAGAGCAGATATAAAGCACTTACAAAGAAAAATTAATGCTTCCATGTATATGGGTGTTGCATATATGTGCATGCACACACACACACACACTTTTTATCATTGTATATTCATGCACTTAACATAAAACATTATGTGATCTGAACACTACAGGATATAGACTATAACTTTCCAAAGATTCATTTTCTTTATTTTCTGTGAATTGCTATGCATTCTTGGAGAGGATAGTGGAGTGGTTTCCGGTTGCTTTTTCCATGGTTTTCAATTCAGAGTTTCCTTCTCTAAGACTGATTGCCATTCAACACTAGAGGCTCTAGTCTACCCTACTATTTAACCTATATCTAGTGGAAGAAGAGACAAATTCATCATTTTCTAAGGGTGTTTGTGCAAAAATATTGAGTAGGTGGTTAAATTTATTCTAGAATTTAAACATATCTCACTAATTTTATTCCTATGCTAATATCCATTACATTACCCACAGATACCTATACATAATATAGTACAAAGTAGAAAAAAGGATAATAACGGAGAAAAAAAGAGATACTAATTCCTTTTTTAATGCTATCTCCCTCTAAGACAGACAATCATAGTTCTCCACTTTTCTTTCCTTTATGATCTGTGGATTGCCTTGATTTATTGGATAAATTAGTAAAGTGGTTTCCTGTCATTATAAAAGACTGATCTCTAAATGGCTTTTTCTCTAAATCATACCCTAGACATGTAAATATTTTAGATTTAATTATTAATATTCTTCACCTTCACGATGGAGATAAAGATATTTAATTATGACTAATTCCTTTTTTTAAAAAAAGGAATTAGTCATAATTAAATATCTTCAAGATATTTCTAAAAAAGATATAACAAGACATCACAAGACTTTAGAGATTTTAGATTTGAAAAAATTTAAAAACAAGTTAATCATTAGTTATCATAGAATATCTTTTAGTTAACATTAATTTGTGTATTTGAATTCCAAAATGTTCATTTATACAAATATTACAAGTTACAAATCCATTATACATGCAGGTTGTGTAAAAAAAATGCAACAACTTTTCTGCCAACAGTACCTTCATCAGAAGATGACTCTGGTCCTTGTCTTAAAGGAGTGGAGAGAATTGACATTATTACTACCAACCTAGAGCATCCCAGCAGTACTTTAAAATAATACCAGACTTTTGGAAATTTTAGGTGAAATACATCCTTGTATTTTTTCCTATCAAAGTTCCTATTATTTGTATAACCTCTTTACCTTAGAAATATGTATGCATATTGTTGATGCTTATATGAAGTAGTTTCTATGTTTAATCTTAATGAAAAATGAAGTGCACTTGTATGGCAAATATCAATTTTTTTCATATGAAACTATTGATAATTGTAGGTATTTTGCAATAAGCTTCATAATCACTATAGCTCCTAGCCTTTGGGCTGGGGCCAGCTGAGCAAGCAGTACCTCTCAAATGCACTAAAAGTAGAAGGTTGTCAATAACCTTGATACCTTTATGGCCCTGGTCACTAAGTCTGGACAATTGATTCAATTAACTCACAAATATATATCGGTTCCCTATCTTAAAAAAGATTTATACTGCATTCTATCACTTTGGGAGGATAGATAAATATGCAGCTTAGTAAAAACTTGACTATTTAAAATTGTTATCTTTATTACATATATTATATATATTTTAATATCTTAAATGCTTGCATGGATATCCATTTATAAAATTATCTTATTTGGCTCAGTGAGTAACAGCAATCATTTTCTTTTAGATATTTAAAATTTTTATTGTGTGATATTAAGTAATGAGAATTTATAGATTTTACAAACATACAGTAACAATCCTAAAAAAATATATACAAGTTCAATATTATTTGGCGCGAATAAGATAATAATAAAATTAATTAATTTTGTAAACAATATTTAAAAAAAGAAAGTTTGAATCATATACTGAAATTATATGCACATTTCCCTCAAGATGCCAAATTTCAACCAAACATTATTTTTGCACAAGCTATGGAATGGTATTGTTACCTTTCAGAAATTAAATGAAAATAACATGTCCAAGCTGCATTTTGGTTATAATCTCTTAAACTAAATATCTATTTAAAATTAAACACACACAATGAATCATAAGCAAAGGAAAGTTATCAAATAAAAAAAATTTAACTAAAGAAATGAAGTTATATATAGGCATCACTCTTTCAAGAAAAAACATGGAATTTTAAATAATAATTTTTCTTATTTGTAGTTCCCTAAAATATATTCATTAACCTTTTTGATAAAACATTTTTTGTATTAATGAGTTTATAAGAATTTCCAATGAGCTTTAGACTCAATGTGTTTTTAATTTTTTTTTTTTTAAAGGTTAAACAAAAAAATGAAATGTCCTAACAGTATTGTTTTGTAAAAAAATAATATATAACTGGGATTATTTGCAGATATTTTCTTTTGATATATCCCAAAAAGTTACAATTGATTAAGAGCCACAATAAAGAAGCCATTGATATTGATGGCATTTTTTGCTCCTGTGTTTGTTTATATATTTTTAGAAACTGAAATATTTTTATTGGATACTCATTTTGTTACTTGACAACATTAATATTTAAATAATAGTTAAAATGAACTTTTAGCATCCCTTCTGTAAATATTTTATGTGTCTTTCATAAGGACATAAGGAATTTTAATGTAGTTTTCATATTTTAATCTTTTTTTTCTCCAACTTCACTTTGTATTATTTAGTAAATGGTAAACTGTTTAAACAGTACTTACAAATGTTGAATTATTTTTCACTATGTGGATGCCAAAAAATATGATGGTTTAAAAATGTGTGATAAGAATATGAGGCCAGATAAATACTTTCCTTAAGTAAGAATAAGAATAATAAAAAGATTTTGTCTTTATATTTTAATGGAGTAGATTTGTTCCACTTAGCACTTTAACTGAAGTGGTTTTGTCTGAATATATAAATTTGGTTAACATCAGTAGATAAAGAACATTTAATTTTTTTAGCATTTCTCTTGTTTATGTACAAGAGAACATACAATGTGTGTTTGGGTCATACTTCTGACCATTATCAAAATCAAAGAAAAAACTAAAGATAGTATGCAAATTTTTGTTTAATCTTTAAATATTTTTAAACTCTGCATTATACTAAATAATATATAATTTTTCTCTTGATCATGGATGGAAGTATCGTTGAAAGTATTAAGACAAGATTTGCATTCAGTAGGTCTAAACATGTAATCTTTTACATTAGAAAAATTAATGTTAATCTTCTATAATCTCTAGTTAATGATTATTAATGATGCTTATGTTTGTCTTTTAATGTATGGTACCACAGCTTGGTCATTAACTAAAACCCTTGAGTCTAAGTTTTCTGGAACCTACACTCACATGTTGAGAGCTATACTTAACATCTCTTGGAGACAACAACTAAATTACAGCTCTCTGAGCCCATCCCTGATATTTCTACAATCTTACCTGAACTTGGAATACACCTTACATGACACTGCTGATAAGCAAAATAGAATTTGCAAGTGATCTACTGCTCTGGACACCAAGCCATAGTGCAAGATGGGTTAGTCACCCAGCCACTACCTACAGTGACCAACTATGTTATTACTCAAAATACCACACTAATGACTTTCCAACCTTAATGCAGAACCATGATAGTTGATGTGATAGAATGTCCAAGCTACCCCAACCAAATACTAATAAGGATTATTAATGAAACCTTAATGAAGGACTGTTACTTAAAACATACACGTGAATACATACACACAATAGAAGCAAACACAGTTCAGGAGAGAACTTATTTCCATGAAGACAATAAAAGTCACATAAAAGAACACCCATCAAAACAAACTGAATAAGAAATTTTATTATTATTATTAAAGTGATGATGATAATAATATTGATGGAATATTTCTGTATTATGAGTTATTCTTACAATTTGTGAATAGAAAAATCTTTTCCACACCTGAACAGTTGTTGAAATTATAATAAAAGACTAGCATTTCCTGTCTCACAGTTGAATATTTCCTTGGTACTAATGGTCAATGTTGAAACTTAGTTTAAAAGACATAATTTAGAATACTAGTTTTCAAAATAGACAAGCTTTCTTTGTCTGAAAGATTAAACAATATAATCTTCCAACTTACATTTCCCCATTTGACCTTGTGCCATACTGATCAAATATCCTGTAAGAATAATTATTATCAACTAAATCTATACTATTATTCTGCATGTTGATAGATATATATATATATATATATATATATATATATGTGTGTGTGTGTGTGTGTGTGTGTGTGTGTGTGTGTGTGTGTGTGTGTGTGTGTGTGTGTGCGCATTATGCTTTTCTACTTTACATCTGAGTGTTGTAGTTGCCTAAACCTAAGTTGGAATTAGTTACAATATACTTTCTTAGAAACCTATATATTATTAAGGAGGAAGGAGGAGGAAAAAATTAAGGTTGATGGAGGAACAGTAGAAGGTAAAAAAAAGACAATCAGTTGAAATGAAATTTGTGTGTGTGTGTGTGTGTGTGTGTGTGTGTGTGTGTGTGTGTGTGTGCATACACATGTTAGATAGCTAGATAGGGAAAAGGTGGAGATAAAAAAGAGAAGTGGACTTGCTGGTGGGATATCAAGAGACAACAAGTGAAAGATTGAACAGTAGATATAAAAATTGTAATACATTAAAATTCTTTATAGAGAGATAGAGAAAAATAAAAATAAAAGAGGGAATGCAGTAGAAATTACTCGCTTCTACCAAATTCCTTTCATGTATACAAAACTAAACCATGATTGTATAGCATTTACATAAAAAACATTATGGACCAAGAGTAAAAAATGAAAGGGATAAGGAAAGGAATGAGAAGATACATATAAAGAAAAGAGAAAAGAGATAATGGATAATTTTAGTTGTCAACTCGTATGATATATTTACAAGTTCAGCTAGTAATGAAATAAAAATGTGATGCATATCTAAAGTTAATTATCTCCAATCTTAAAGTTTCTCAGGCAAAATGACCCATTTTTTTTCTTTTTACTACAGTTACAAATTTAGTCAAATATAATTAACAATTTCTATTTATTTGTTTATTCCTTCTTTCAGTATTACCTTTGTAGTAGTAAAAGTTATTGTGGCTAAGTAGGAAAAAGGTACTGCTTAAAATTTCTCTCAACTTCCCATTACAAGTAACCTCCCTCTACCAGATGTAGTACTTAAATTTATAAATATTTATGACTCACTACTTCAGTGAATAAAGGAAATTTTATATTCACTTGTTATGAAATATTTCTCTTTTCATTCTAATATCTATGTAAAGTTTGATTGAGTAAAAGTCATATTGATGTTTATTAATAGCAGTAATTTCATTGCAAACATTAAGTCTGTTATGTATCTATGATGTAGATATATCTATCAATACTAATCTGGTCTGTGATAAGACAATGATTATAGAATACTCAGCAAAGAATAAACATACATATAATAAGCTATCAGTAATTGGAAGTATAAAATATCTACATTTTTTGTTTGTATTTCTGGGATGAAAAGTTTACATTATTTACATGTGGACTATTATCATCTTTGTTATTATCACAATGTTTCAGCTGTTATACCCTCCTGTCTTCATCAGGTGTATATTGAACTAGATAATCTACAGGGAATTTTAAACTATTGTCCATATCTAGGGATAACTCATCTTGATCAAACAAGGTAATAGACTAGTGGATTAAAGCATTGGTTTGTGAATTTGGTGACACATTGCAAGTTCAATACCTGGTCTGTGCAGTGTGTACTCAGTGGAAAAAGGGCTAGCAAGTGTGTAGTGCTTAGATAAAAATTATATTCCTAGACACAGTGGAACAAAAACAATCTACCACTGTAGATTAAATAAAGAGTCCAGTTTGAAATTCCCTGTAGGTTACCTAAGGTCTATATACAGCTGATGAAAGCAGGAGGCTACTGTAGATGGGGAAAACAGCTTACCTCCTGGAACAAAATATGCTTGTACATGTCTCAGATGCAAAATACATAGAAAATATGGCTGATCCAAAAACTGCAATTTAAGAACAACTTGATCTTGAAGCTTGGAGATTTTACAAGACTAATTTGTGGCTTATGCAAATTTCTGAGCCTCAGCCACTCGATAAAATGAGCATGAGTGAGTGAACATTAGAAAGGCTGCAGACACTGATAAGTGGTCGTGCTTTGTGTATGGAGTTTTAAAGTAGTCTCACTGATAGAAAAGAGAGTACAATTGGTACTCCAAACGGCTGTGCTTTTCTTTTTTTTTTTTTTTTTTTTTTTTTTACTAGAAGCTATTTCAGCCTCTCAATAGGCATAATGTTGGAGGGAAAATTCGATATGAAAATCATCCCTGAGTTTGATGTCTCAGCATCCAGACTATCCATGGTCGAATGGGTCAAAAAGATCGAACATGTATGCAAGATGTGCGATGTAAAACATCTTGAACACATAATCCCCTTAAGGCCGTCAAGTGGAGCGTTTGTTGTCTACCAGCAGCTGGGAAAAGTGGATATTAACCAAATAAAATCTGCATTGTATATGGTTTTCGTGGTATTATTCAGCAGAATGAGTGACTGTAAACTGGAATGTGTATTCGTAAAGGGGATTGCCAGAACAGGTGAAGCGGCTTCTTTGCACTTCAACCTGGATGAATGTACTGTTGGCTTGAGTACAGGCAACTGTGAAGGATGATGTGATGGAGGATGGTCCAGTAGGTGTGTGCAGCACGAATGATACAGCATGGGACAAAGAGGCTTCCTGCTGGGCGTTCACACGATACCATAACATATCATCGTTGCAATGGTGCTAATCATTTTGCAAAGGACTGCACGGGACCACATGCTGAAAGGCGGAAATACTGAATATGCTGCTACAGGTGCAATGAAATAGGACATCTCCCAAAATTGTCTGGGAAACAAGCCATGGGTAGATACTTCAGCACCAGTCTGATCCCTGAAACTCATCTGAATGTGGCACTACCTGTCATTACTGTACACATCAATTGGATCAAGGGTGCAGCCTTGATAGACACTGGTTGCTCACTTGTTAGCAGAATGCTTTATCACTCCTGGAAGAGGAAGGAAGTGGCAAAGAGACCCCTGGGTGTTGTGGGGTCAGACTTGTTCAATTTGGTGTGCACAACAGATGCCCTATTGATGTTGGTTCTGGTTGTAGATGAGAAGCTGTTACTTGGATTTGATATCATCAAGAGGCTCTGTGTGTGTGTGTGTGTGTGTGTGTGTGTGTGTGTGTGTGTGTGTGTGTGACTAACAGTGGTACAGTGAGTTGACTGACCTTTGTGCCTAGCCATCACTATCAATGGGCCTGACTTTCATGCAGAATATGACCTAAACAGATAGATCTGATCTGTATCATGGAAGTGATCTGGTGACCAACCACCCATGCTGAAGAACCAGATACCAGAGTATCCTGCACCAAATCAGATCAGGGAGATGTACACTGCAAACCTGGATAGATAATGGTTGGCTATTACACTACCTTAAAGAAGAACTCGGACCTCCTCCAAGGGCCTAATCCCACTAATGGCTGTACTGCAAGAAAACAAGCAGAAGGTCCACCCCGTTATGGATTATCAAGAACTCAATATGTTGACGCATACACATTAATGCAGATTTTTGTATGCAAAAATTGAGGGAAGGGCAACAGGAAGGGTTAGACATTGCTGTTCTTGATTTGTGCTAGGCCTTCTGCAAATTAA
The DNA here is from genome assembly GCA_964036315.1 of Acanthosepion esculentum. Lineage (NCBI taxonomy): Eukaryota > Metazoa > Mollusca > Cephalopoda > Sepiida > Sepiidae > Acanthosepion > Acanthosepion esculentum. The sequence continues at coordinate 36,240,978 of OZ038520.1, forward strand.
TGTGAACAAATCTTTGTGGTCCTTTCAAAGAGCAGAAATCAAAGGGCCAAAGTTTTGCCTTACCTATTTGGGATCAATGTAGCACCACTGATCATGCAGTAAAACATCAATGCCATGGTTGCCCAAGATGAAACTATCCAAAGGGTCATGTCCTAGCACATAGACAACATTTTTCTCAATGACAGTGTGGACCTTGTGGTCTGTGTAAGAGCACACCTGGAATGATTCAGGCTGACTAGCAAGAATGCAGAGCAGCTAAAGGATATCACCTGTGTGCTGGGTCTGACTGGGAAGAGCAGGATAAACTGCAATGGAGATGTGAGAGTGAGCTCCCACCGATGCCTAACGTACTCACCCGTCAGAGGAGCTTTTCCCTGTGTGGGAAATTAACCAGACATCTGCCACTGTGCAGTAGGCTCCAGATCACAACCACATTTGTGAAATAACAAGCAAACTTTGTAACATCTGGCTAGGATGATGAAATTTGGGATCCACTTTTGGTTCAAATGCTGATGGACATCATCACTAGAATAGCATAGAAGGATTCAGCACATGGCGATAAGTGAGTGAATGCATGTTGGCTGCACCTGGTACACAAAAACAAGCACATTAACTTGGTGGAGCTTGACTCAATGTTGAGACGCATCAACCTGGCAATGCAGTGGAAGATAACCGTGGTTCACCTGAAGACATAATCAGCACATGTACATCACTGTTTTTGATATGCTGTCTGGAAAAACGAGAGTGTACACAAAGGCGGTGACAGAAATGTCAATAAGATGTCGACAGGGAACTGGCTGTGGAATATAGGCTAACAATTGAGGTGTGGTTTGTCAAATCTCACATGAACTAAGCTGATCAATTCACAAGGGTGCCTCAATGATGGCTAGATGCACTTTGAAAAGAAATGGAGCCAGTGTGCAGTGCGTTCATAGAACAGGAGGGGGATCTACTCATATACAAACGATCCATCAATGAAGCGGGCATCCTGGCATGAAGTGGGCATTATATTTTGTAAAACAGATCAGCCCTGAAGTCTTGAAAGAAGCAGTTCAGGCTGTAGTCAGAGACTGTGAGGTATGCCAGTCCATAATTCTGGCACCAATGCATTGAGAAGTTGGACAGCTAGATGTGTGTAACAAATGGAGCAGAATGGGAATGGATATAAACCATTATCTGACCCCGATAGACTGTGGCCCTAGTCGATTTTCCACCTGGAACTGTTACTGTGTCAAGACTGCCAGCATCATCCAGCAGTTGGAGTCTCTATTCTGTGAGAGAGGGCCACCTGCTGAACTACTCATCAACAATGTTGCAGCATTCTGTGGAGAGATGTCCAAGAGATTTGCAGCAGAGTGGGGCTTCCAACTGAGACTCCAGTGTACCTATGTGCTATCAAGGAATGATATCATAGAGATGCCATCAAGTGAATTGCCACTAGAACACAATGTTCCATCATGGAGGTGTTACATTGGTATAACATGATACCAAAAGATGATGCAACAGCTGTGATAGCACCAGCTAACTCTATATACAAATATCAGACCTGCATAAAGAGTGTCGATGTTACACCACCACTTGAACATATAGGTACCAGTATCTACAGAGTAGGAGATGTGATCTGGATAAAGAACCCACATGGGCGATGCAGTTTTAAAAAAAAAAAAAAAAGGAGAGAGAAGGGGATCTATATCCCACAATTGGTCCTTGCCAATGAAATACCATGCCACACCAAAGATTTGTCCTTGTCACAGAAGAAGACAACAGTAGTGTTATGTCATCTGAGAGTGATTCAGGTACGTACACTGCTGCTTTTCAGAGCAGAGTCAGATGAGTCACCTGCAGAAGCAGAAGAAATAGAGTCAGAAGTTGACAATGATAATACCAAAAATGAGAGAGAACCTGTGGACACAAACGAAGATTAGTTTCTTTGGTTTGTTTTGTTACACGGCTTATCCTCAATGGGTTATTTTATGCTGACAAGACTTATTGTCGGTAATATTTTTTTTTTCAGAAATTATTGCTGGTAAGAATTTTTTTTTCTCAAATGTATTGCCGATAATTTTTTTTTTTTTCTTAAATGTATTGTTGGTAATAATTTTTTTTTCCTTGAATGTATTGCTAGAATTAATTTTTTTTTTCTTAAATGTATTGCTGGTAATAATTTTTTTTTTCCTCGAATGTATTGCTAGAATTAATTTTTTTTTCTGAAATGTTTTGCTGGTAATAATTTCTTTTTCCTCAAATGTATTGCAAGAATTAATTTTTTTTTTCTTAAATGTTTTGCTGGTAATAATGGTACTCCAAACAGTCATACAATTTTTTTTTTTACTACAAGCACAATGGCCAAAATGTCATGATAATAACAACAAAGATGAGGATAATATTCCACATTAAGTATTCTACAGTTTTTGTTTCCTAATTTTTGACTGACACCCATCAAGGTCAACAATGGGAGCAATAAGCTTTTACTTCAACCTTTCTCATTTCCAACACCCTTTTTTATAATACTATTCTCTTCTTCCAAATTTGAGAAAAGGTGCATTGTAGAATTGGTTAATATTCTAAGAGTTTCAATCTACCATTCCAGTTTCCCCTTGAAATTCTCCTTTCACAATTGATGGGAGGTGAAGATCCACACCTATTTGAGAACTACAAATCTGAACAGAAGTTATGAGAAAGTGATTTGTCCAATTACTGACTATTTTGTCAACTATTGTATCATGCTAGTAATAATACAGTTTTTTGTTAAGGTATGTGATGAGACAGAAAGCAATGAAAAGTTGATTAATGCTTTTCTTAAAAACATTAAGTAAATACAAACAATCTCAGCTAAAATTTGAACTCTTTTCCAATTCTGTTTATTTGTGTTGATAATTGTTAGGCTCCAAATAGAAATTATGTAATAAAATCACCAATGCTTTGTATAACTTTCAGAAAAATTAACATTCAAAGATTTTTTCTGACATTTGAACTCCTTTGAATTGTTAATGTTTTTGTCACAAAAGAAATCCTATTTCTTTACAAATTATGCACCTGAAGAAGGTCATAGAATGGATTAGCTGAAATGTTATGATAGTAATATTGACACAAGAGAAAAGTTCAAAACTTGAAACAAAAATTAGAAATTCTAAGTTCAATTTGCAATGTAATTTACATTTAAGAAATAAAAGTTCTGCAATTCTAGCAGAAGGATACAATTGTGTAGGTATTTAGTTAAAAAATAAACCCAATAGTAATTGTGGTTGACAATTGTCCAGATAATTTATGCTTGTTAAGCATGAGAATAAAAAAAATCATGTGAGAAGGTGAAATATACATAATGTTGTCCCAAATTCTGAATTGAAGCATTATCATTATTCCTTGAAATATTCTGACTAGTATCTTAATTTTTGTTGCTTTGAGCAATATGCTACAACTGCTGCATTATTAAACAAAGAATTCTCCAAGCTTCACATCTAGTAGTGAATAATACTTAATGTTTACAGGAGGCAATCAAATTTAATGAAAACAAAAGATATTAGCTAAAACACAATGATAAAAACAAGATGAGAATATTAGTCAAAATAATAGAATATTATGTATTAGCTAATTATTACCCATGAAAAAAGTTTGAATTTCTATTAAATGAACAACGAATATTGTTTTATAAGAATGTAAAACAAATGTTTTTTTTTAAAGTGTTTTTATTTTAATTTTAATGTACATTAAAAATTTTCCATTAAGACTAGAATACTTTAAGATTATATAAAAATATAATTTGTATGGTTGTCTTGTTAAAATAAAATGTAATCAAAATTAAAAATGCTAAATTAATTTT
>OZ038520.1:36249797-36332297 GCA_964036315.1 Acanthosepion esculentum
AATCATCAGATATTTTAATTTAAAAAAGAAAACCAAAAAGAAAGACACAAAGAAAAAAATTATGAGAGTAGTAAATTTAGCCTTCAATGAAAATCTCAAAATTCTGGTTTTATGATATACTATATGAAGCCTTGTAAATATCAGCAAAGGCTGATTATGGAGGTAACAACTTTTTAATGTTACTACTGGAGCAGGAACAGTAATGATGATTTGCCTACTCATACTGTCATTCAAAAGATATTTTGTTTCGATATCTGAGGATGTAACAAAACACAGAAAGATGGGGATTCATGTCTTTCTAAAGGACATTAGTATAAAGTAAGAACCTAAACATTATTTGCTAAAATTTCAATTCCATTGTTCAGCTTCTACAACTGATAACTCTTTTATCCAGACTGCCTTTTTTAACCATCATCTCAGAACCTTCACAAAGTGACAAAATCAAAATATTATCATTTATAGTTGTTAGTAGCATAATAAAAAAAATAATGTTAAGAAATAGATATTTATTTTAATCTATTCAATCTTTATTTGTTTATTTGCTTTTAATGCAAGTAATATAGGTTGTAACAGAAATTAAAAACAGTTAAAATACTAATTTGAAAAATGAATAAAATATAAAAAGTTTTTCAATTTTACTATAATTTTTATAAAAATAAAATTTTTATTTAAACATTTTGGTTAAATTACCATGAATAATTTTATAGAGAAAATTTTCATGCTCAGAGTAACATATACTTGAAGAATTCTGCTCTACGCATTCATTTTTTTTTATATAAAGAATATTAATGCATTCCAACTGTTCATAATGAAAAAGTTTTTAAATTCTTTATAAAAAATAATTAGTTACGTATTTCATGTTATAACTAAATTTTCCAGGTTTTTCTATCATTTAATTTCTCCCCTATATTTTTAATTTACGTTGAGCAGAAAATATAAACATGTTAATGCTTCATTCAAATTTTTTAAAGAAAAATGGACAGAATATCAATTTTCTTGCTTTGATTATGAAAGCACAGTTAGTTCTTACAATAAGATCCGATTATTTTTCACATTTAAACTAGACAGCCATAAATCAATTGGGTCCCTTTTAAAAGCAGTTCATAATACAAAATGTGAGGTAATATCAATTTTATTATTAATTACACATATTAATTTGTATTTGCAATACAAGTTATTGTAATAATTATTGTTGCTCACATTATATGCAATATTACTTAGTTCAAATGCAATAAAAAATTAATAAGATAAAGATTACTTTTTTTTAAAAATGGATTTCAAACTGATATCATACTATATCATAATAGAAGGCCTTTCTATTCAAGTAATATATAGCCCTGGGATGACAATTTATACAAGTCTACCATACAATTTTCAATGGAGAAGGTCATACCAAGAAAAAAAACCCCAAAAAAAACCCAGAGTTTTAGTATTATACATGTAAATTATTTCAGCCACAAAACAAATAAAAAGCAACAAAAATGCCTTATTGCAAATATATCCTGATTTAAAGTATGAAAATAAATAATTCTCAATAGTTATGTTTTAGTTTTACTTCTTTATATTAAAAGAGTAATTTCTTCCAGCTTGCATCTACTTGTTTATTTACCAAAGTCATATGTCACATATAGCCTCTTCACCTTTCAAAAAAAAAAAAAAAGAAGTTCTAGTGTAGAGAATTGTATAAATATGTTTTATGTATATTTCAATTTATTTTTGTGAAATGCGGAAGATATGCGGCGGCGAAAAAAACAATGTCGGCTGCTAAGTGTTGTTGTCATCACCCAGGTCACAGGGTGGTAAAAACAAAACAAAACACATCAAGCCATTGTTCAAACATAGGTTTGAAAAAAAAAAAAAAAAAACCCCTTATATCAAGCCCTATCAATGTTGATCCTTTTTTTTTCACTCTTTGCTCTTATCTGGGAGTGGTGGGTTTTATTACAAGCTGACAACTTGTTCTTAAACGTTTATTGCTGGCTGGCTGGCTGACCTTTGACCCAGACATGTCAAAGTCAATTTTGCTTAATTTTCCTTATTGCAGCTATTTTTAAAAAAAAAAAAACAAAAGAAAACTTTTGGTTTCTGGTGGTCAGGAATCGCAGATAAATCTTTCGCTTTTTACTAAAGATTTCTGTGGCTGGGTGTCAATTTTTTTAATCCCTGGCAGTCATAACTGAAAATTACCAATGGACTTTGTCACATTTTGACCCCCTAAGAATGTTGATTTCCTTCAAAACTCTCAATTTTATACCTGAAATAGTTTGATTAGGATTTAGGCTTTCTGATTTTCCAATGGGTCCCAAGTAAAGTTCCTTAATAAATTTTTGTGTTAAAACTGCAAGACTACAAACTAAGTTTGTTTGTTTGTTTTTTTACTGTTATTCCAAAACAATCACTTAAACTGAGAGAACAACTTTTTCTTTTTTTTCCTTTTTTTTTATTAATAAATTCAAAACAAAAACAGTTTTTATACTTAATCACAGTTCAATTAAGAAACTATATTTTTTGAGAATTATGACAAAGTTTTTAAATTGAATCAATAAATTTAAAACAAAAAACAGTCTGCAAATTTCAATGAGTTCAGGCGCATCAAGTAAATTTTAAAAATTAAAAATAAAACCAAGAAAGTTTCTGATAAGGCGATATTGATGTCTATTTCATGCCCCTACACATCCCACCACCCAATGAAAGAAGAAAAGAGTAAGTGAAAGAAAGAACTAATTAAAATTATTTGAAAGAATAACATCAAATGATTAATGTGGTGGTCATTATTTAAAATTACAATTACTTTTCGCGGGAAACTTTAGTTGTGTCCCTGAGATGCATAGATGGGGAAGCTACTGCATCAGGGATGCAGGATGTGCACCTTTCAGCATCTCTGTATAGGTAGCATTTATTAAACAAACCCATCAAAACATTCATTTACTACAATCATTATATTTCTAAGAACACAGAAAATATTTAAAAAACACATATAGGAAATGAAAATACCTAAAATTTCCCTAGTATATTTCACATCATGAAAGATATAGTATATATATATATATATAATTAAAAATGTAAGTCATTTAATACTTATCTATGTTAAGCTTGACATCTTATGCAAAATATTACATTTAGAAATATGTCTAAACAATCTAAAAGGTTAATTTTATCATTGCCTTACTTCACAGAAGAATTTGTAATAGTCAACTCTTGGTGATTGTTGGTCCTTGTGAAAGAAAGTGAAGATCACTCACAGGGCTACAAATTAAGATTATAATAACATTATCACTTTAAAGTGAATTTAATTTTTTTAAATTTTTTTCACCTAAAATTTTTCAAGTTCAGGTGCTTAGATCCAGTGGAATAATGGATAGTGACTTGGACTGAGGAAAATCCATTCACTTACGTGCTAATACCATTGGGAAAGGTATGAATCCTCTTCTCCCCCCAATAATGGGCAGGACAGACCAGGTTCTATAGCCTTGGATGGCAACTGGTCTACCACAGAAAGAAATTGTAACCTACCGCAGAAAGAAATGGTAACCTACTGCAGGAAAAAAATCTGCTTCATCAGTCATGTATCAAAAGCTACATGATCGTCTAAGCATGTATCATGCATGGCACGTAACTGACTGATTCAAGTTGTTGCATATGTTGGTGAACTGTTGAATGTCGTTTTCAGCTAATCCTTCAATTGTAAAAGTACTATTTCTATTGAGTTAAAAAAAAAGCAAGCCATTGTTTTACTCAATAGGGTAACCTATTCATGACAAATATCTGTAGCTGAAGTCACCTTTTCTAAACATTACTGAGAATAGGTTTTATCAATGTTTAATCTGACATGTTTATCACCATCTTCTGGTTAGAAAGTAAAAAATAATCATGTATCTTTTCAATGTCAGAGTTCATAAAATATGTTATAAATTAGCATTTGTTAATTATATAAAATGTGTAATAATAAAAGAGGCTTTGAATTATTTAGAGTAATTTCTTTATTCTGACTTTGCACTACTTAAGCAGTAAAAGATAGATTTAGACAGGTCTACAAAGTTATGACAAAAAGCAATTTTAACATGGAGAAAATATAAAAATTACAAGATATGTTTTGAAAAAGTTAGTAGCAATTTGAATTAACCCTTTTATTATTCACAACTGAATTAATTTTTTACAAAATAAATATATTATTTCATTGTTATTTAATACTAAAATTATAATTTTTCATTTCTTTTCCATATTTTAAAAATATTTCCAAGAGGATATAATCCAGGTAGAGATTATATATATATATATATATATATATATATATATATATATATATATATATATATATATTTGTTCAATAACTCAAGAAAACATTGTGACTTATCTGGCTAGCTAACTCAAGAGTTTTGTATACGAATGCTCATCAAAACCCAGCTGTTTGTTAATTTGAAATTCTTAATACATTAACTAGATAAATTGGCTAATCAAATAAATCACTTGATATATAAATATTATACCTAGTTATCTATTGAGCACTTTTTGGCAGAAGTTCTGCTAGCCTAAGAAACACATTACATTCTCGTAATTTTCACCCATTTTCTGTTGTATTATTATTATTATATATCAGTCATTTAATCTGGTTCTCAGTATAAACTAGTGAAATATTCCTTTGTTGTGCTATGTTTCATACTACCATAACAATGCAATATCATTATTAGGCTGCTAATACATTGCTTTTTATTTTGTGCTTTCTTTTGATATATTTGCTTTTAATGATTTCAGGAGCAAAATTATTTCTTAGAATAGTTAATTGTAGCTTTCTGAAATTATTCTTTCATTAAATTAACCAATGCTATTGCAAAATTACAATCATTTTGACACAATGAGTGAACTTGTTATAAATGCTATAAATACAAAATGACTTGACATGAAGATGAATGATCATCTTTTGGTAGTATCTGAGTGGTATATAAAGAATAATATAAATATATAATAGATAATTTTAGAAATGAAAGGCAGTAATTAGTAGTTTAAAAAATGATAAAAGAAACTTGCCTTAAGTTTACTGATTTAACTCAAGTTTATGAGATTAATAATTTTTATGAGACAGAAGTATTACATAACAGAATAGATGGTCTAAATTGTTGAATACTCATAACTATCAATGAACTTGGTATTAACATCACTGATAATGCATATCAGTAGATCTTTGTAAGGTATATTGAGGAACAGTCATGGAATTTGGTGCTGTTAACTGTTCAAATTATAAAATGAAAACTTTATTGAACAGTTTATGTGTATTGTAAATTTTTATTTATTCAATAATTTTGCAGATACTAATAAACTCACATATCTATAAAATGCAATGATCATACATTTTTGGTAAATGTTTGGACTTAATTTTGAATCTTATAGACTTTGAATTGAATTCATTAAATTGTAAAGCACTACACCAATTTTTTGTTAAATTAGTTTCCTGAATTTTGGATTGTGTGATAAACTAACATTTCAAAAAATATTTTAATCAACAAATTTCATTTAAGACTACTTTTTGCTGGATTTAATAAACATAGAAATCATTATATTTCATTGTGCATATCTCCAAGACTATTATTAAATTTCCTATAATTTAAGATACTAACATATAGTATGCTTCTAATTAATGCATATTTAATAATTATAAATAAACAGTAAATTATTTCTGTGTCTCCATGTGTCTGAAACCGCCTCTAACGTGGGCCACACTTGCTCTACATAGACATCATACCTTTTTGGAATCATGATGATCTCGGGATTGAAAATCTACCTTTCAGCTTGTTACCTGAACATGCAGCACTGGGATTTATTGTGATGAGGAGGGAACAGTTAAAAATTCAAATTTTAAAATAACTGAAAAATTTTTTTTTTAATTTTTTGGATTTTAAAAGTTTTTAATTTATATTGAGTTTAAAGTAACACAAAATCTTCATGAATTTAAAAATGTTTGTTTTAAATTCAGTTTAAAATATCTCAAAAACTTTGAAAATTGAGGAAATCAATTTTATTTCTTCAAAATGACAAGGAGTCAGAGTTAAAATGAGAGATTTTGTGATGTGAGGTTTTGAAACTCCACAGAGTTTGTGATTTCAAGAACTCAATTTTTGGTCTGAATTAGAATTTCAGCCCAAATTGGTCTTTTGGCTAGAGCTAAAGTGGTTTTGAAGTTCCATGAAGTGAATTGAGGAATTCAAAATTATTTCTTTAAAATTACCATTGCTGTTTTATAAGCTGAACAAGAGATCCCTTTTGTTTTGGGGGCAGAGACCCAATTAGCCCCCTCTGCAGGAACTAGCTTAAAAGTCTGCAAGGAGTGCTGCTTTTAGGCTAGTTATAAATAAAAGTCATATTTTTTGCTTTAATAAAAATGTATAACCAGAAACAGGAAAATCTTCCTACCTCAAAGAAAAAAAAATTATGGACTGTATATTAACCTTTGTAAATACAAAACCATCTACTTGTAATGGGCGAATTTCAATTAGTACTATATTTTGCTGCTAAGAATGGGACTGCTTTATTAATCTTAATTATTATTAAAATATTTAAAAATTACTTTTAATTAAAAAAGTATTTTGGTTTTTGTAAGCTAATTGAAATTAGAACATACTTTTTATACACTTATAAGTGTATTATAACATTTTGATTTTCTAATATTTGATAAGAGAGACATAATATGCATGGTGATTTTTGTGATATACTTTTATAAAAAAAATGCATTCATAGTTTACCAATCTGTTTGTCTCAACTTACTAAAAATCTTTAAATAAAATTTGTAAATTTTTTATTATAGGAAAAACATGATAAATGGTTTTAAGAACACAATTTTTCAGAAATTAAAAAACATAAAATGTATTATATGTGCACGTGTGTGTGTGTGTGTCTGTGTGTGTGTGTGTATGTGTTTGTTTATTGATAAACCCCAAATATTAGAACTATATTTTTCATGGTTTTACAATCATAACATCTTAAAATTTCATTGCAATTTATATATCAGATCATTGCAAAAGTTTGTGCCTGATTTTCATTGTTAATATAAAATGACCACAATTTCATGCTGGCGTTTGTTTTCATGCCAATTTTCTGGTGTGTTCTAGTGTGAAACGTTCACTTGTGAATCAGTCTTTGTTGAATGTTAACGTTTTCTCCACAAATGAATACCTTAAAAGATGGAGGGTGAAAAGTTGCACTTTCAACATATTATGCTCAATGAAAGGAGTGTGTGTCAGAACTGCAACAAAAAACATTCAGATGGTTTATTTGGATCATGCTCAAGTTCTTCAGATGGTCCAAAAGTGGTTTGGCAGATTTTGTCAGGGTGATTTTAACCTAAACAATCAACCGTGCTCCAGGCAACATTCCAACATCAATGAAGATGCTCTGCTTAGATTGCTAAGAGTTTGGAAATCAATATATCAACTGCCTTTTGCTATTTGAAGAGACTTGGGTTCAAGAAAAATGGCTGATTTTGGCAAATTGAAAGGCCATATATTGCAAAACAAAAGCCTTGCAGCAGAAACTTAAAAGGATGAAATGTGACCCCACCCTCTAGCACTCATGACTTGGCTCATTCAAATTTTCATTTGTTCCAGACTCGACAGAATAATTTAAATGACAAAAATTTTTTACAGTCAGTCAAAAACTACCTCACAACCATCTTTGAACAAAAAGTACAAAGTTTCTATGAAGATAGCATTAACAACCTTGTAGAACGATGGGAGAAAGTTGTTAAAAACAATGGAAAATATGCACTTGACTAATAAATATTTTTTCTATGTAAAATTTTGTTTTTTACTTTTTAAACTTTTGCAATGATCTGATATTTTGCTCAATAAAGCTTTCACCAAACTAGTGACATTCACAGCCACAAGAATATTGTATGTACAGATCTGAAATTTAGTGACAACAGTAAATGTAGATTACATAAATATAAATGGATTAGTTATGGCTTATATACTTTCATTTTTCTAAGAACCAGAAAATGACTGAAAAGCCACATTTTTCTATATATTTAAACTATAATTTTGGAAAGTGAAAATTTCTAAGTTTTCACCTGAAATTAAAAAAATATGAACAAATTCATTACAATATATAGAAAAAGAAGTTGTTAGTTTTAAAAGATGCCAAAACTATAACAGTAATTTAAAAATAAAATGCACAAATCAATATTTCTGAAAATTTATATTTTTTTTTTACATTAAGGTAATGTTCGATAAATATTTTTTTTTTTATTGCTGCAGTTAAATCTTAATTTTATTATTATTTTCTATATTTTTATAATGTATAACAATAAGGATTATTTCCAGGCAACTAATATTAGGGCATTCCGAAAGTAATTATGCTTTAGCAGAAAGGATATAAAAGCAAGTGTAATTTATTTCAATATTATTTATCAAAATGAAATCACCTTCATTTTCAATTACTACAGCCCAACATTTAAAGAAATCAGTTTTTCCACAAAAAGTTTGAAGACTGTTTTCAATTTCTTTGTTTCTGAATGTTCTGCCACTGGATCTCCAAAGAGCATGTGGACTTGATGGTATCTCTACAATAGTCATTAAAAATGTGCTCCTAACTTTGCTCCTTTTCTCTTTAAACTCTACAATAAATGCCTTGCTGTTTCTTGCTTTCCTGCTTGTTGGAAATCCTCTTCTGTAGTTCCAGTCCTAAGAACACAAGTGAACTGTCTGATCTGTCTACTCTTTACACCTTTTTGGAAAAGTACTAGAGGCTTGAATCAATTCTCAGTTGGTTAAGTATCTCCCTTGCAATGTTTTCTTTCAGATAAGCAATATGGCTTTTGCTTCTCTAGGTCAACTGCTGGATGGTTATTACTGAAAGAGTCTGTTAAGCTTTAGATAAGAATGGTGAAGCTCAGGCTGTTGCTTTGGATATCTCAATGACATTTGACAGGGTTTGGCATGGTGATCTTCTTTACATGTTGAAAGGTTATATTTCTGGACTAATATTTGGTCTGATTTAATCATACCTAAACAGCCACTCTTTTAGATCTTTTTGCATTAATATTGACCTATATTGTTCCTAATTTTCATCAATGACCTTCCTGATGTCATCAGTTCTTAACTCGGTATCTATGATGACAACTATTTACTGCTGTCATAATAGTAATTCTGATCAGTCCGATAAGATCAAACTGGCAGCTGAGCTCACAAGTGACCTATAATCTGTTGTTAATTGGGGCAAGAAATGGCTTGTTAATTTTAACACCTCCAAAATGAAACTGCTCTTTCTTAATTGTCTTAGAGAACCTTTTTTACCTTCCATCAGCATGGCTGAAGCTAAATTCCAGGAAAGTGATTCATTTCATCTTATCGGGCTTATGGTTTTCACTGACATGAAGTGGAAAGATTATATTCAAGAATTGAAATTGCAAGTTGTAACTGTAATTTCTATGCTAACAGTTTCTTCTCTTGTATTTTCCCTTTTAGAACTCTTTTCCGCCTCTTATTTTCCAGTCAACTTTGATATTCAAAAATATAAATGTAATTATCTTGTGAATTCCTGTTCTTTTATTGTTCTTTCACCTTAATAATGGTTTTCTTTTTCTCATATTCTCTCACACACAGTAACAACTTGCATCTTAGTGGCTTTATTGCTTTGCATGGAGTGAAATGATTAAAGAAAAATACTTATGAAATGTCCCATTGACTAAAAACAAATGAAAACCTCTAAATCTGGTGAGTATGCAGGATGTGGAAAAAACCTCTGATTTTAACAATCTTCTTGGGTTTATTTTACAGAGTTTGATCTGACATTCATTCTGCAGAATAGAAACTTTTTAGTTTAGAAAAAGCAGGAGACTTTTAATGTAATGCTTAGTTTACTTGATCAAATTGCAGGCAATAAACATCTGCACTGATCGACCTTCCATGTTTCAGCTGTTTGCAATGGGTAACACTTTTCATATGCCATCAAACACAATACAAGAATTTCTGTGGATGGAGTCTTGGTTTTTGGTGTTGGCACTGGTTTCTCATTTTGTGATAATCACTGCCTTTAAAAATTTATTTTTTTAATATTTTTCTCACCTGTAACAATGCAATGCAAAAATCAAAATTTGACATTAATGATTAAAAGCAAAATCTCATTAGCAATCCAAATTCCATTTTTGCATGCTTTCTTCATTCACTCGAGATATTCATGAAAAATCAAAATTTGGCATTCCTGATTAAAAGATTGAGCATTGGCTTGCAAGCAAAATCTCATTAGGAATCCAAATTCCATCTTTTCATGGTTTCTGTTATGGTGTTCTCCCTCTAAGAGTCTATGTTAGACTCTTCCACCTACTATAAGTTTAGTAGGAGAGAAGGTTCGGGGTACAGGAAACAGTGAATAGATTGAGCGCTAGTTCACTCGATACACTAGTCGTGTAATAAACTTCTGGTGTATTTACTGTTTAATATACGATATATCTGCAAACCTAGTTTTTGTTATTACTTAACCATTTACTTGGTCACAACACCTTGGCAACAAAGGATTCAAAGATACAGATTTCACGTTAAATCATAAAAAATCTTTTTTTTTGCCAGTGTCTACAACAGTGGTGAAGAAAGGAATTCTACTCCAACTCTACAACAAAAGGGTATCCAGTGTTAATTACAACACTGACAGTGGAAAAAAGAAACTCTTTAAAACAAGAGGATTTCTAAAAGTTCAACTCACTGGTTTGGAAGAAAGTTGGTGAACCTTATTATTTTTTCCATTCCAACAAGTCAGTGAAATAACTTATTGTTATATTGATAGGGTAAAATAAAAATGTACCCCCTCTCCCACTTTTAAATTTTTCAGTAAAAGAAGTGTACAAGTCAAACAGACTTATTAAAAGGGTAAAGAGAAAAAGATTCCCCCCTCTCATTTCCTAGTTTTATGCAGTAAAATGGACGAATTTAAAAGTGTAATGCTAGGTGTTGTTGAAACACCAACAAGAACAACAACTACTGTTGGAACAGAAATATCAAGAAAGACAGAAACACCGACAGGAACAAGCAGAATACCAGAAGAAATTTGAGGAATTGCACCTAGAAATTCAGGTTAGACAACAGAAACTGGAATGCTCCTTCAAACACAGAATGAGCAAAGGCACTTGTATATGTCCGTAAAAAAACAAAATGAGGACAGCGATAACGTGTTCTTGCAAAATGCTATATGGAGTGCTATCAAAAACTTCATGTTTTCACCTGAAGAAGAAATTACATTTGCTTCGAACTTTAAAGGTTACAAGGACTTCTACAATACAGATTGTGTAAATTGGGCTGACCATAAAAAGGTTCGCCTACTCCTCAGGAAATTAGGCACAGCAGAATATACTAAGTTTGTTAACTCTATTTTGCCTAAGAAAACCAGTGACTTGAAATTTAAAGAGGCAGTTTAATCATTAACAGAACTCTTCAGTCCAAAAACATCATTGTTCCACAGGCATTGGAAATGCATGAATCTCACCTGCAAAGAAGACGAAGATTATAGTACTTTCGCGAATGTAGTCAGTAAACACTGCGATGACTTCAAATTGGCAGAGTTAAGTGCCAATAATTTTAAATGCTTCATTTTTGTCCAGGTTTGATTTCAGCAGGTACTCAACAAACTTGAAAATGAGCCTGATGTTATTTTACAGCAAGTTGTCGAAGATTGTTAACATTTCATGAGTGTCAGAGAAGATTCGAAAAACATCGAGCCACAGAGTGGCATGGTTCACATTAAAAAAATACGCCAAAGAAAAATTTAAAAAATACTCCAACTAAAGAATAAAGTTACTTTGCCTTCAAGACCATGTTTCAGGTGTGGTCATTTACATTGGTTTAGAGATTGTACTTTTAGACATAAAAAAATGTTTTAATTGTAAGAAATTGGGACACAAAAGTTCCCACTGCAGAATTAAAAACAAAACAAAAAAAAGTGGTGTCAAAATTACCAAGTCTGATGAACCAGAAAATCGTGACATCAGGAGATATATTGAAGTGCAAATAAAGCTACAGCTTGATTCGGGTTCAGACTTATCCATAATTAATTATCAAACATGGAAAAAACTTGGTAAGCCAACTTTGTTAAGAACGAATCAAAGAGCTAAAAGTGTAACTGGCAATCCTATTAAGTTTATAGGTGAGCTTATAACAAATGTGTCATTTAAAGGTAAAACTTTAAAACTTAAGATGTATATTATGAAGAATATGAGTAATTTGTTCGGGACTGATTGGTTAGAACAGTTTTAACTTTGGGATATGCCTATTAACTCATTATGTCAAAAAGTCGAAAATTTGGCTGACGAAGCAGAAAATTTAAAAGGTGAACTTAAAAAAAAATTTTCCCAACATTTTCATTGGAGGACTAGGAAAATGCACAAAAATGTCTGCTAAGTTTGAGTTAAAGCCAGACATAGACCCAGTTTTTAAGAAAAAAATGTAACGTTCCACTTTCCTCATTAAATCAAATTGATGAGGAGTTGAATTGACTTGAGGAAATGGGAGGTCTGGCAAAGGTTGAATATAGTGAATGGGCATCTCCCACAGTTTATATTAAAAATTTGTATATGTGCTGACTTCTCTATGGGGCTAAACAGCGCCCTAAAGGATCACCATTATTCTCTTCCAAGTCCAGAGGAGATATTCGCTAAGCTCAGTGGAGGAAAGTATTTTTCTAAAATTGACTTAAGTGATGCATATCTACAAATACCCGTGGAGGAGGAATGCTTGAAGCTCCTTTGCATAAACACCCACAAGGGTTTATACAAATTTTTAAGACTTCCATTCAGGGTTAAGGTCACTCCCTCCATTTTTCAACAGGTCATGGACACCATGTTAAATGGTCTGGATTTTGCAGTGACCTATCTTGATGACATCCAAATGAAAAGCGAGAGCATTGAGGAACACAAATCGCACATTTGGCAGGTGTTCAGGAGAATCCAGGATTACGGATTTAAATTAAAAGATGAGAAGTGTGAATTTTTCTTAGAGAGGATTAAGTACTTGGGTCAAATAATTGACAAAGACAGAAGATGTCCCAACCCAGATAGGGCAATGGCAATAAAGAATATGCCAGCACCAAAAAATGTGTCGGCTCTTTAAAGATTTTTACGTCTTGCCAATTATTATTTGTTGCAAGAATGCATAGTTTGAGAGCTCAGAAGGCCCAAAAGAAAAAGGAAATTCACAGAACCTTTAGAAGTTAACCCAAAAAAGAAAAGATATTGAATATCTTTCATTTCATACCATGTCAACAGAAAAAGGAAAAGAATGAGAAAAAAAGAAACCCATCTCCTCATTTATGAACTTTGAATTACCAGAAAAGCACAATATGCATTGGATTATTGGAATCATTTTTAAAAAGAAAAAAATTATAAATGTAATTCCTCTATATAGTCTTTTCAAAGTGGTTGTTTCTGATCTTTTTCTTTTTTTTTGTGGAAAAGGATTGAATAAAAAGTATTGTGTGGTAATTATAAAAAAAAAAAAAAAGACTCCATACGGAGTCAGGCTGAAAAGAGAGAAGTGTTGTGGTGTTCTCCCTCTAAGAGTCTATGTTAGACTCTTCTGCCTCCTACTATGTTTAGTAGGAGAGAAGGTTTGAGGTACAGGGAACAGTGAATAGCACTAGTTCATTCGATACAATCTTATTAGTCTAATATTCTTCTGGTGTACTGTTTAGTATACGATATATCTGTAAACCTGTTTTTTTTATTACTTAACAATTTACTTGGGCATAACAGTTTCCTAATTCATTTGAGATGTTCATGAGAAATCAAAATTTGGCATTCCTGATTAAACAACTGAATATTGGTTCACAAGCAAAATCTCATTAGGAATTCAAATTCACTCTTTGCATGGTTTCTTAATTCATTTGAGATGTTCATTAAAAGTCAAAATTCTGATTAAAAGACTGAACATTGGCTTGCAAGCAAAATTTCATTAGGAATCCAAATTCTTTGTTTGGAGGTTTTCCTAATTCTTTTGAGATGGTCATGAAAAATCAAAATTTGACATTCCTGATTAAAAGACTGAACATTGGCTTGCATGCTAGATCTCATCAGGAATCTAAATTCCCTCTTTATCTGACAACTCAATATTTTGTTACAAAATCTTATGTGAATATTAATAAAAACATACATACATTAACAAAATGTCTTCAAAACAGTGGTTGATGGTTGTATATTAAATAGGGTAACAAATTCTTAGAATAATTAAGAAAAATATGCTAATTTAAATTTTAGTAACATAAAATTATGCTTTCAAAAATAAAAATAGTATAAATAATTATATGGTTGAACATTTTTTTATTTACATTTTATATTAAAATAGAAAAAGAATCCAGCTAACACATTTCTATGAGCCACAGATTTCAAAGAGCTGTATGTGTCTTACAAGTCATGGTTTAACTTGTTTTTTTTAACCAACTTTAGCACAAAGCCATATCCATGTTCTGACAATGAGAATTAAACTCACTAGCATGTTTATAAGATAAACATATTATCATTCTCCAGCAAATACGCTTACCTGAAACTATCCAGTAGTGGGTTAAAACCTCAAATAAATCAACTAAAATTATTAATCACAAAAAAATCTGATTCCTTTTTTAAATAAAATAGGCCGCTAAAAGCCATAAGTTGATCTTTTATCCAAAGAGAGACTTAACAAAACAATGACGATATCAGTAAAAAAGTAAAATGTTATTTTAAAAAAGGAAATGTGCAATAATCCACATGTTGATTAGCTCTTAAATTGTGTATGAAAAAAAGTCTTAGTTACTTTTGTAAGCTCAGCTCACCAGAAACATGGTCTGTTTATATGCTGGACTCATCATAAAAATGTCAGATATCTTGCAGACAGAGACTTACAGAAGGAAAATAATGGTCTTTTTAACAGAAGATTCTTTAACATACTTTTAAAGGAAAAAATTTTAAAATGCTCAAGGAGGTACTGGAAAGTTCTCTGTCATACCCACTTTGAAGAACAAATTATTTTACTTTTTGTTCTCAGATCATCAGTACAGCATAGAAAACTTTTTTGATTAGTACATTTTCCAACAGCATAAAGTGATATTATAGTATTAGTTACATAAAATCCCAATCCCAAATCATTGATTAGATTACTTGTGTAGTCTTAGTCAAAAAGATAATGTGAATTATTACTACATTCACTTTTAGCACCAAGTGAAGAATTTTTCTGGACCTACTTTTGCTTCACCACACAATAAATTTATTTACTTACCACACATTAAAATTTGCATTTAAATTGAATGCCTGAAAAGTTTTCAATCAACATGTTTTCGATTTTTAATAGAAATTCAAGATCCAATAAATTAAACACTATAAATCCGTGGTGATTTGATGCGAAAAATGATATTGAGTTTGAATTTTTGATTCCACATAAAAACTGTAAAACAGTAAGTAAAATAATATTATACATTTTTTCCTCTGTGCAAAAGTTCACCAATTTCTATGCATCGAAACATGCAGTTGCCCAGAGTGAATAGAAGTATGCAACTAACGGGGCAGGAGTAAAAAGCACCCATTCTTACCATTACTAAGCTAATAGTTATCAGAATTTATTAATTAGATGAGGCATCGTGTTATTAATTATGTCGTTCGTCGTTTTGTTTTTTACACGAAGTAGTAATAGTCGAGTTCGAGTATTGTTAAGTTTCATTTCCAGCAATTTCTACATACCAAATACTAATTTACCTCATTTATAACATTCTTATTTAAAAACACGTTTCAATGTTTATTATGCAGGATTTTAGTGCAGTAACACCAAAAAATGAAATGTGAATCTATGATTGAATTGAAACCAAAGTAGTACTAGCCAGTGGCTTCGTGCGTGTCGCTAAGAGAAAAATGACAACTAAATGACAACTAATTTTTTTTTATGTTATTTCATTATACTAATTAATAATTACACCCCTCCCCCTCTAGATCCGCCAATAGTACTAGCCAAGAATTATTTATTACCATGTAAAGAAATTACAATCTAAAATAAATTCAGTTTTATGAGAGAAAAAAAATTAAAGAAATACTGCAGTTCAACCACAATTTATTTTATTTTCTAATGCATGACTTTTTTGTTTTATCTAAAAGAGGGCTCTAAATGAGGCCAGTCCAAAAAATTATAAGAAAATATAAGGAAAATAAGTCAATATTTGGTATGTTTAAAAATAAAATTGTTTCTTTAAAAACTTTAACTTTATTAAGTAAGTTTAATTTAAAATTGTTTAATAATTGTCAATATAATTCATTTTATTTATTATTTTTTTTTTACAATATATAGCTACTTGATTTCATTCTAATTTTATTTCTCTTGCGTTTATTACTCCTTGTAGTTTTTTAAATTGTTAAATTTCTTAGATGAATTATTTTTCACTAATGTCTTTCTTTATTAATCTAATTTTTTTTTTATTTACGTCACAACAAAAATGTACGGATTGCTGCTGGTTAATGAAAGAAAATCACCTGAAGCTTGTGATAAATAAAGAATAAAAATAAAAATGAAAGAAAAACTCGAAAGAAAAATAAATAAATGATGAGTTGATGAATGATGACTGTAGTGTAGTTTAGAAAAAAAAAAAGTACAAAAACATACATTTTGAGCCCCCTTCATAAAATTTATGATTATTAAAAAAAATATTATAAAAGTAAAACATAAAAAAAACAATAAATATTTATCATGGCAAATATTTTTGTTTTACAGTACTGAATAACTTCTTTAAAAACTGTAGAACGATTAAAAAGCCAATTTTCAATTATTTCTTTAATGAGATATCAGTTTTAATAATTTTACATGTAAAAATGTAATGAAAATAAGCATGAGTAAGTTTTATTTTAATAACTGACAAATTTGTTTAACCAAAATGAAGACACTTGACTTGACTAAATGACAATTCGTGACGGTGCTAAAGGTGTACTGTAGTGCACACTCTCTACACCGTGTAGACATGCCAAAAACAAATATTTTATAATAAAATTCAAATTAGTTGGAAAATTAAATAAAAGCATAAGTTAGATTTCCGTAAAAAATATTTATTTTAAAAGAATAAAAAAGACTTGTGTTATTTCCTTTCTTTTGACAACTGAATGAATGTTTTTTTACTTTTTAAAAGAAAATTATTATTTGGTATTTTATTTAACTTTAATACATGTTCCTTTAAAACGACAATTAAAAAAAAAATAACCCTGCCGAAAATAGCATAATTTAAAATTTAATCAAGTCAAGTGTAAAGACAAATTTTTAAATGACAGTCTTTCTTCCACTATTTTTATTCGTATAAAAAAATGGTACGCTTTCCTGGTAAAAACATCAGGAAAGCAAATTATTTTTGTTTTTTAAAATTAATATTTTGAATAATTATTCCTTGGAAGACAAAAAATAATTAGAATTCAGAAAATAAAGTTAAAGAAAAGTAACAGGAAAAGGGATTGTATTCTTTATTCTTAATTTATTTAGGTTGGTAATTATGCTTTCCTAAGCGACACAAAAAAATGTTGAATATTTTTAAATCACAGGAAATAAACATTTTGATTACGGACAAAGTAAAAAAAAAAAATTTCTAGTGACAAAATATAGCGTTAATACTAGTGAATAAATCTTTATTTTTTGTCCTTTTTGTTTTTTTAATTCTGTTGTGAAGGTTAAAGACTCAATTTATCTATTTTTTCAGCTAGGCGTGGGACAAGATAAACTTTTTTTTACGAATTATTGTCATATTGATACTTAAAAATTATTCTTATAGAAAACGTGCAAAGTCTTAATAAGACAATTTTCCTAGAAAGAAAATAATAATACATAAAACTAAAAAGTTTAACTGTCAAGCAAGTGTCAATAGATTTTTTTTACAATGGGTACACCGTCGTACACATATGCCAATGATAAGCAATTTTTTAAATAAAAACTAGTTACTGATCCAATAATAAAATACAGTCTTTAAAAGCTTTTTTAATCTTACGTCTGTCAATAAAAATAATTTATTTTGGAAAAAAAAAGAGGCGTGTTGCCACTTTTAGTTTTAAGTCCATACAACCAAGGTAAATCTTGCACATCTATGACAAAAAGCAACATTATAGAAAAGTGATGCGTAATGGCTATTTAAAATATATCCCTGTTGATTTTGTAAAGATTTAGGATTATTTTAACAAACTTATGTCAGAAATGCAATATATTTACTTACAATACTCAGGATCGAAGCCAGGCTTCGACAGAATTGCTTTAATATCCATTTTGACAGCCGGAAATAAATAAGATCTGATGGCCGGTACCTTACAAAGCTATAGAGGAAGAATCTTAGCACCGTGCCCCAAAGAAAAGAAAATTAAGAACACATCTTATTATACTTGGAATAAATATTATTTCTATCATTAAAAATAAGCATTTTTATTTTAAATAAAGAAGCTGAAGCAAATATCTTCTAAAATAAATGTCTGTTACTATTATTATTATTATTATTATTTCGAAACTGTTGATTATTTTGGACGAAGACATGCATTTTACGGTGTCGCTTAACCAAAATTATAAACAAAACATTTACTCTTCTGTGCAAGAACGTATTTTTTTAATGGTTAAGAAGATTCATTAGAAAAATTTCTGAATTAAAAAACCTTTCGATGCCAAGACAAAATTTTGATATTTTTATTAGCAATAGATTTATGTACATTTCTTATTTTTATCTAATTAGAAAAACTATTTCGTATAGTTTTTAAAAAAATGCTGAGAAATTAAAAAATATTAGTCATCGCAAATTTTTACAAGAAATAAATTAGCTTAAAAATTTCATATTTAATCAAATTAATTTTATTTTTCTTCGTTAATCTGTGGAGGAAAAAACTGAAAAACTGATCTGTACACTAATACACCGGAGAAAGAAGGATGCCGAGAGCCCAGGTGTTTTCGGATTACGAATTTGACACTTGAAGTTGTTAAAGTAATTTATTATTTATTTATTTATTAATCAATAATCAACAATGGTCTTGACTTGAGGAAACTTAACAAGACATATCCAATTTATCATCTTTAAATAAATATCCTAGTTAGGTCTCTAAATAAATTAAAAATTGTTAAAAAATCCCACAAGTAACTGAATGAATGAATAATTACATTTTTAAACTTTTTGTTATAACGTACGTCAACATTGCATATGAAATCCCAGCTCTAACTAAACTTTGAATTTTTCTACTTTTTAATATAGGCTGGGTTAACTTGGGATTAAAAAAAATAAATAACTCTGAACCAATATTTTACTTGAAGCCAAAATGATAGATCATCAATATTTAATTAAGAAAGTAATTGAAAGTTAACTTATTAAGTAGGGGATTTTACAATAACAATACTCCACTTTTTTGTCATAATAGATTTCATATTTTTCTCTACTCAATAAAGCAGGTTTATCAGATTGATTACTTTTGAAAGCCCTAAAATACACAATTTTGAATTTTTCTATTTGTAACATTTGGGACTACTTTTAAAATAAAATGAGATAACTTGAGCTATAATTAATAAATAATTAATGTGAAGAAATTAAATACAAAATTTAGTAATGTTGGAGTTTCATGTCACCTAATTGCAAAGTGTTTTTGATTAATATTATTCTCCAAAACTAAGAGTTTATCTTTTCTTATTCTTTAGTTTTTTAATCCTATTATTTTTTTTACAGTTTTTCTGATTTGCTTTTTGACATAATCCTTTACCAGAGATCTGTGACAAAAGGATTTTTTTTTTAGAAAGTTATTGAGCACATTGAGAGAGTTTTTCTGAATATGTGAGCAGTACTCATGGGCACAATCTTTTGTATCTCAAATAGTGAAGGGTTTCCTGGTATTTTCTTATGTATATACCAGTATTTTTTTTTCTTGTTCTTGTTATAGGGGCTGTGTTTCTTTCAATTTCTATTTCCATGTCCTTATATTTTGAATGTTTGTCAAATTCTTTTGCTGAGATATTTTTATCAGATGGGATGGTCAGTTCTATAAGACAGCACATATATTTTAAAGTATCATTATTATATCTGATCTGTTGGCTTGTATAATGTCGTTGGTACGTATTGTGAAATCCCAGAGAATTGTAACATTTTCACATTCTCAGATTGGTGTATTTTTTATTTAGACTAATTTCATACATGAGGAAATTCATAATTTTAGCATATCTATCAAATGCAGATATTTCTCTATCCTATCATGTCTATATTTAAATTCATCTGGTGTTGTAAGGGCACCTAGATATTAGATGGTCAAGTGTTCCCTCAGGATTTGTACAAAAGTGACATTTTCTTATCTTATTAAAATATGGTCCTGGTAGGATTTTACTGACAGGTTTTGCTCTTGAGTGACTAGGATGAATTCTAGCCACTCAAACAGTTTCTAGTTTCAAACCAGAGTTCCACAACCCTTAGAATGTGTATCAATCATCTAAGAGTTTTACTTCTGATTTGGTTTTCAGAGTAAAACCTTTATTTTTTACTTTTCATTTGATGTTTTTGGTTTCTACCTTTGGTATTTCACCTCCTATATATAACTGTATATCTTGTTTGAATTTTAGTACAGTTATACAATATAGTTTTATTATTATTATTATTTCCTTGTATTTCTGTTATATACACATTTCCTTCTGGGTTCCAACCAGAAATGGCTTCATGACATTTTTTACTGATCATTTTTTTGTGAAAAAGATCGCACATTTTACATAGACAAAACTCATCATAATGCGTGAGCTGTACTTGTGAGCACAATTTTTGTTGTTTTTTAAGGCATGGATCCCTTCAATGAGTCTATCAGAACCTTTTCCAATCAATCTGCAACTGGCATTATTGATGTCTGCATATACTGTATTTTAAGATTTCCACTTAAAGATCCTTGTATTTTGATCATTTTTCGAAGATCTTCAAAGATACATTACAATCTGCAAGGACTGCCATGTCAATAAGAAGGTACATTCTGTTTTTGTGGTCTTTGATCACGATGTCTGTGCAATTAGCTTTGATTGTTCTGTGAGTAATTGTAAAGGCCCATAAAACTGTTACAGGTCCTATCTCTATAACTGGATCTGAGTGATGTTCATATCAGTTTCTTGCAGTTTCCTTCCTGTAAAAGTTGCATATTTTCCAGTGTAGATCAATATCTACATTGGAAAATATTCTCTATTATGCCAAGTTTTATATCCAGTGAGTACTAAAACCATGTAATCTGATACAAGATGGTCAATCTTTCCTGGATATTTATCACAGTATCAGCATTTGGGGTCAACAAACTTTTTCAGTATGTGTGCTTGCTAATTTCTAGTTAGCAAGTATTGGTCCTCTGTAGCAAGAATAAAACCTTTACTCTCAGCTTTTAACCCTGCACTACATAACCACTGATAGGTTATGGATTTTTTGTCTAAATCAGCTTGTTTGGTACATTACAATCTGCAGGGACTACCATGTCAATAACACATTCTGTTTTTGTGGTCTTTAATCACAATGTCTGGGTGATTAGCTTTGATTGTCCTGTCTGTGTGTAAAGTCTCATAAAATTGTTACAGGTCCTATCTCTGTAACTGGGTCTGCGTGATGTTGATACCAGTTTCTTGCAGTTTCTTTCCCATAAAAGTTGCAGATTTTTCAGTACAGATATTCGCCCACTCTATCATGCCGAGTTTTATATTCAGTGGATGCTAACCTGATACAAGATGGTCAGTTGTTTCTGCATATCTATCACAGAATCTGCATTTAAGGTTAACACAATTTTTCAGTATGTGTGCTCGGTAATTTCTTGTTAGCAAGTATTGGTCTTTACTCTCAGCTTTTAACCTTGCACTACATAACCACTGATGGGTTATGAATTTTGTCTAAATCAGCTTGTTTGGTAAAGGCAGAGTATTGAGCATGAAGAGGCTTATCTTGCCATCATTTCTGTATTTGCTTTCTTTTTTAGGTTCTTTGCTGTTGCAATAGGTGTATTACAGTTTATTTTCACTTCTACACCCACTTGAAATCCCCTATTTATTGGCTTTCTTTATTACTGAATCAAATTTGTTATTTCTTTTGTGTTCTTTGACACAGATCATCATCCAGTCTTTTTTAGTTTTCAGGTATCTTTGAAGACCAATTATTGTGGTTTTGTAAGACAGTTAAAACCACAACAGTTCTAGTTGAACTAATCCTTTCGCTCCTTCAGATCTGAGAACATATAGATGATCAACATCATCCTTAGGATGATGCATGTGGTGGCAAGTGAGAAGCTTTCTCGTTTTGACATCATTCACTTAATGTCAGCTATGGCCCAATTAAGGATGTTGAAACTGTATTGCACCAAAGGACAGCCTGTATTTAACACCAGATGCAAACACCTATTGTATTCTTTTCTCCTACTTTCTCCTTCATTTGGGTATGCTGTATTCCATTTCCTTTGCTGACTCCAAGGTATTTATTGGCTTCTTCTTTTTCCAGTTCCCTAACCTTTGTGAGTAAATCTAGAATTATTGAGTGTGTTTCTGTAATTCCCCCTCTCTTGAATGTTACTTTTATATATTTATCTAATTCGGAATCCATACTGATGTCATCACTGAAACATTTTACAGTATTGAGGAGACCCTTCAACTCATTGCTGTCTTTAGGAAAGAGTTTGATATCATCCATGTAGAATATGATTTTGATATCATCCATGTAGGAATATGATTTTGATATCATCCATGTAGGAATATGATTTTGATATCATCCATGTAGGAATATGATTTTGATATCATCCATGTAGAATATGTCATTAAACACTTTCTTTTTTTACTTTGTATCCATAGTTATTACTGTCTGGTTCATGTGAAAGGGGGGATTAAGGACAGACAGAACAGACGGGGCAACAGGGTGTCTCCTTGGAAGATTCCTCACCATATATTCCAATATTTGAAAATGGCAGTACCTTTGGTGTCATTTAGGTAATATGGTTTTCCACTGTTCCATGCTATAGTTAAGAAAATTTACTCTTACTGAGGAGACTTTGTACATTTCCAAAGCCTTAAGGATCCAAGAATATGGCAAACTATCAAAGGCTTTATGGAAATCTAACCAAGTTGTGCTGATATTCCTACCTTTTTTCCTTTTATAAACCTCAGTACAACTAGAATCATTTTTTGTTATAAGTAGTTGATCTTTGCAATCATATGAACCTCTTCAACACTCCTTCTGTTCCAAGGAAAAGTGTTGTTTTCATTAAGAAAAGAGCAAGCACAGTTCATTAGGACAGACAAGATTAATTTATATGCAGTGGACAGGCATGTAATTGGTTTATAATTTTTGGATCATCTTTTCACTGGTTTTTCATAGGAGATATATAAAACCTTCAGTGATCCATTCTGGAATTTCATTGGATTTATTTAATTTATTAATCAGCATTGATAAACTTTGTGCAAGTGTTTTATGGATTAATGACAGATGATAGAGTCAAAACTTGGGTACCTTTGTAATTTCCCAGGATTATATTCCTTTGGGTTGCTCCAAATATTCTCCCAAAATTTTTGCACTTCTTCAATAAATGGTGCCTTTTTTCACTTCTATAACTGCTTTTCCATTTTCCCTGGAAAACTTCTTGATTATTATTATTATTATTATTATTATTATTATTATTATTATTATTATTATAAAAGGATCTACAATTAATAATGATAATAATAATAATAATAGTAATAATAAAAATGAACTAAAAGTAAGAGAGGCTTCATGGACACATTGAGAGGGACACCAAGGATATTAAGACAGAAGACTTGTGGTATTGGTTGATTGAAAGCTTTACTAGTAGCTGCCAAAGACCAAGCCTAGAATGCTAATTCTATTTGGAAGAACATCTACCACCAAGTAGATCGAGATAAGCTCAGGCTGTGTGCTTGACATTAAATGGTACTGCCACAAGCCAGAGATAGTGAGGATTTCAAAGATCAAAGAAACTGACAAGCTTAAGAAATACACTGACCTCTGGTTGCCAGAATGTGGGATATTCAGGTTACTATTGTCCCAGTTAACATGAGGGCATTGGGGGATATTTGCCACTGAATATTTTCCAGAAATAAGAAAATTGGAATAAAGCCTAGTATCCCATCACTTCAGAAGTTTGCATTTGTGATCACTGCAAATATTCTGTGAAAGGGGCTATCTGTTTGAGTGTGTACAGTGATGAAGAACATCCACAATGCAAGATCTCTGGGAAAACACAAAAAAATGTGCAGAAGAAAAAACAAAAAAACAACAACAACAATAACAATAATAATAATAATAATAATTTCCTGTTTAGTAGAATTCCTTACGCAAAACCTAGAGTAAGGAAAGGGAATATATGCATTCTATTTGCAAAAATTCTGATGATAAGTGATATTTAACATGTTCAGTATTTATATTTTCTTTATATTTGCTTATACTCTTAATCATAGTCTACCCAACTATTAACCCACCCCCTAACATTTCAAGGGTATTTTTACAAAAGTGAACACAACAATGCAACACAATAATCCCACTTTCTGCACTGCTATGCTATGTGTATAACTGACAAGTTTATAAAAAAAACAAATTTATTATCAAAACATGAAAAACTAATATGCAACCTACAAAACAGAAAGCCACATTTATAATTTCCGAGAAACAAATTATTTATAACCTGTAAGTACAGGACACTAGTTATTGCACTATAAGCATAAAATGAATATACCATACCTTAATGATACTTTCTTAAATTGAATTCCCCTCATATAACAACATAATTTGCTATTTTATACAATCATTTACCAAGTTTTTCATCTGAGATCTAAAGTAAATGAAGTTATTGAGCCTATTGGATTGAAGGTTTGTGTAAGTATGTGAGCAGTATTCATTAGTACAATTAGTTCTATTTCAGATTAAGATGGATTTCTTGGGATTTTGTTTAGTGTTACCATTCCAGTGATGTCAGGTATCTCCAAGGTGTTCTGCATAGCAGATAGTTTCCTGCAATTAATCCAAAGGGCACCAAGCACCAAAGTGACAACTTGAGCTGCTGCTTGATATTTTCTCTGATTTTTCCTGCCAGGCTTTGGTATCTCTGTTTTTTTTTACCTGATCCACATTCATGACATTCTTACTGCAGTGTCTATCAGGATCCATTCATGGCTGCTCTTGTGCAAAAGTATGATAATTGCTCTCGAATTGCTTGTCAGTCAAGATAATTGTATCCCATATGAGCTTGACTTGTTCATTCTCAACTACTGGGAGTGGCAATTGTGCATGCCACCTCTCTGCACACTTGAGGCCATACTTCCTGCATAAGTTCCTAATGTATTCTCTGAGTAATGATGTACACCTTTTGTGCCAGCTAAATGTATCCACTGACAATGTGTTGCACACTTTCAATAGCTTTCCTGCACAGCCTTCACAAGAGTAAATCACCTGTTCTATCAATAGCATACTTGATAGAATTTGTTCTTAAAGCCCTCATTTTGCATTGTTCATATCATACCTTCAGTTTAATATTTCAAAATCCCATTCCTGAGCTACCTCCATGATTCCAGATCTGCCACCTCTTGGGTTTCTTGTGCAAATGCTCTATGCAAGGCAATTTCCTTCCATGCATCAACTTTCTCATCATAAATTCTCTTTCCCATAATCTGACAAACTTTTTCTTACCACAATGACCTTTTTATCAGTGCACCCTTTAGCATCCACTCCTTGTTATTTTGTAAGTACTCAAGGAGTTACAGTCTGATGTTGCGAACGCTTCTACTCCTACAAAATCTCTCCTGCCCTTTTTTCTTTGTAGGTAAAGCCTAGCCATATTAGACCAAATGATAAGGAAGGTAATGACTATAAAGAGGTGCTAAGGTTTGCTAGGTACTCTTTGGTCCATTCAACAATTACAACACCAACTGTCCAAGCATTGATGCCTGAAATCAAATTTCTACCATTCTAAAAATCTAAAAAGCTTCTTTACCAACTGATTATTATTATTGGTGTTGATGTTGTTGTTGGTCTTTTTGTTCCTGCTACATTTCAACATTAGAACTATTTACTAACAAACCATTCTCCATTGGATCCAGTTTTCTGGCTTGGAAGACTGGCATGTCAGTATGGCCTATATCCTAGGTAATGATGCTCAGCAAAGACTATTTTTGGTCAGCCTCTGAGCCATTACTACTCAAGCTTTATCTGGAACCTGAGGAAGCTTGAGTAGTAATGTACCAGAGGCTGACCAAAATGCTTTGCAGATGGATAGTGTCTTTCTTCATAAACTAAAAATATTTGATGCCAATTTGTTTTGAGATGAAAATAACACCTTACCTTCTCTTCATATTCTGTTAATCCAAATTGATAGTGATTTACAACTAAACATTTATTATAATTCAATAAACAAAAATGACCTCCTCCAATTTTACTCACATCACAACAATAAAATAGAAGCTGGCATACTCATAGGGTTTTATTAAAGATCCATTGCAGTTATTTTATATATAATGCCAAACAAAAAGCATCCAAAATCAACAAAACAAAAAAGAAATGGAAAAAGAATGTATAACCACACAACTAGATATATATTACCTACAAACTGCATAACTAATAAGCTTGAGAAAAATTTAGCTAATATCGATATAAAAATTATCACAAACACATTTTAAAAAACATTTTAAAATTTGATCAAAGTAAAACAAGCATGTAACATCATAAGCAGAAGTCTATCAAATAGAATATAAATGATGCTTCCAGAATTACATTGGTAAAACATCCCAAAATTTAAAGAAAAGAATATTATGAACACAAAAGAAACTTGAAATTAAACACCACCTTCAATGTACTGGCATGCCTCTGAAACCTTTATGATCCCAATTTAGACCTGAGAAATACTGATTTATTAAAAAATGAAAATTCACTCAAATGAAGATGTATTGAAAGTACCATGACCTACAAATAACCTGCAATTAATATCTCCCTTGGACACTTTAGACTCTATTCACTGAATAATGTCAAAATTGATACCAAACTGAAGGCATCCTTCAATATCTCAGTTAATAGGATAACCTTTCAGTTTACCAAAGATGACTAGGATAGCTTTATATTTTACATTGTTCACAACATTCTTCAAAAACAGAGCCTCCCTCATCCCTAAATGTATACATTCTGGCATAAAAAATATTATCCCACACAAAAGGTATCAACAGAAGCTAAATAGCCTGCCTTAGTTCACATGAGAATGTGCTGCAGCTATAGCTTACCATAACCACTAATACCATCTATGATAGGGAATGGTGTAGCAAAACCTTAGCTGCATTCATGTCAGTCAGTACAAGAGAGTTGTGGGAAATGAAAAGTAAGACTATGCACAGTTCATCCAAGTTGAAACAAGATTTGGTTCCCATGAATTCTGGAAAATCTCTAACAAAATTCTCAATAGCAGCAAATTATACATTTGTTTTCTACTCTATAACTTCTTTTCCATAGAGGCAACATCACAAGTCTCTGGCTACTCTGTCACTTTTTCCATGGAAAATGTTCTGACAAACTACATTCCCTCTTTCCACCAGTTCAGACCTTTACAGCTAAGACCTGCCATCCCATGCACACAGGGGCAAAGTATCTCCATTCCCTTCACATTCCATTGATAAGAAGGTAGTTCCATTTCAACATCTTCCCAGGAGTTGCTACTTTGTAGAACAAACTCTTGAATGCATGCTTCCCTGACACAACAATCTTAATCTCTTCATAAACAAAAGTGTATAAAAAAATAAAATGGTTTTGAAATAATTCAGAATACAAAAGATTGTAATAAAACAAATCAATATATAAATAAAAACTAAGTTGAAATGAGTAAAATTTAATTTTAAAAATACAGTAAAAAATCCAGCATTCATATGATTAAAGTGAATCATATTCGGTCTTACCAATGTTGATTTGGTTATATTTACCAAATCTTCTTATAGATATTTTTTATATACAAGTTAATCCTTTTATACAAATCTACTTCTTCAGATTTTCTTCTATGGAACATTTTATACAGATTATTTTATCTTTAAAAATGATTCTTTCATACAGATTTTTTTCCTTTTTTTTTTTTACAAATCTTTTTTATCTTATACAATTCCTTTCATATGGATTGTCATATACAAATCTAAAAATACATATATTCTTCTATGGGGTCTTTTCTACATATCCTTTCATATAGATTCTAATAAACAAGACTATATACATAGATCTTCTATGGAGCTGCTGTTGGCCATTCCCAAACAGGAATGAATAGGACAAGGGCACTTTAATGTTGATCTTTTTATCATGTTCCCTACATACTATGTAATTTAATTTAATTTAGTTTTAGAATTGATCTAATGACTTTTTAGTTCGTTTTGAGTTATGAACCTAGTCATAATAAACTTTCTGACCATTTTTACACCTTCATTTTTCATATCAAATCTCTGCTTATTTTTCCTTGAAATCTTTAGTATTTTGTGAGACCTATGTTTGTTGTTAGCCTCCCTTCCTGGCCATTGTGGCCATTGCACATTTCTACTCCCAGCTTTCTGTCCCTACTTGCTGCCTGCATGTCATCTTGATGGCTATAGCACTACGGGAGGTTTCAACATCGGACTTGACCAGCTGGTATGCAACACCAGCACTGGATACTGGATCTGACCAACAATGTCATAATTCCAGCATCACTTCACAATGCCAGCTGCCTGGTTCTAGTTTTAACGTCGACACGACTGGAATGTTCACATAACAACTTCCGACAATCAATATGACTACTCCAATCACACATCAATGTCCCAAATGTCGACATGTCCAGTCCAACTGTCAACAAGTGGAACGCCCATGCATCAATGTCCCATCGTCAAGTACGACCATCAACATGACCTGGAGAAACACATTTCAACTTCCCATCACCAACAATTCCAGTCTGACCACCCTTCAATTACCAGATCATCTAACCCATGGCCACTCAGCTCTGTATTGTAAATGAATTTTGTATTAATCTTTTAAATGTTCTGTTGTCCATTTTGTTTCACTAGTCAGATTTCATGTCTTAAATATAAAAATGTTAGTTGGCTTCTTGTGACCTCATACTGATTTGGAGCACTCAAGCCATTTCATATCACGCTCCCGCACTTCAGAGTGTCCACTACAGATTCTCATAAACAAGTAAAGAAACAAATTAGACACTGGTTTGAATGGATGTGTGAAATGAATGTTGGGGGAAAAGGAGTATGCTTAACCCAGTTGAACTCTTGTTGGCTATTGGTTTGGGATTGTCAGCTATTGTGTTGGACTTGTCACGTTGATAGTGGAATCTGTTCTCTTTCTGTGTTATTTTCACATCTTAATTGTCAGCTGTGCTCTTCAGTTAGCATGTGTGTGTGAAGTCTCTCTCTCCTGTCTGATTTCTCTTATAGCCTTTATAAGGGAAATGCATGGATGTAAGTGTAGACATCTGTGGCAAGCAAGAGTCTTATTGATAATGGCCAGCACACTGGTATATTTGCGTGTGTGACTTAGGTAGATGAAAACTGGTGTGTCATTAGAGATATATGTTCTAATAATTGTATAAATATAGCTTTAATTTGTTATCTTCAACTATGAGCAAATTATGTTTTCCTGCTACACTTTCATATAGATTCTCATATACAAATCTATACATACATGTCTTCTTCTATGGAGTCTTTTCTACATATCCTTTCATATAGATTCCCTTATACAAATCTATACATACAGAACCTCTCACAGATTATTTTGTCTTTTAAAACACCTTTTAAAACGAGTCTTTCATACATAATATCTTTTTTATACAAATTCCTTTATGAAGAACTTGCTTATTTCCCATTTAAAAATATTCTATATGATCAGTAAGAAAACATAGGTTAATTGTCCATATCTATTTTAGGAAGAAATAAAAAAGAAAAGAAACATTGCCCTCAATACAGAAATATACCCGACATGTTTTAACGTTTAATTTTTTTAAAATGGAAATAATACATTAATGTGACACTCATTTTCAGAATGGGGGAAGGAACTGAGTATATACAGTGTAACCCGGATATAAGAGAAACACGGATATAAGAGAGATTTTCTCTGGTCCCAAATTAGAGCCTGTGTTAATGTATATATATAATAGACAAAACCCGGATGTAAGAGAAACCCGGATATAAGAGACTTATTCTCCGGTCCCGGCAACTCTCTTATATCCGGGTTACACTGTATACCAAACAAAAGCATTTCAAGGCATGTACATGCTATTTAAAATGTATTGTTCAAATGCTTTGTTCTTAGTTAAAATAGTAACTCCTCTTGAAATAAGCTAAAAACTAACAAACAAAAACCATTCAGAAAGTATTATCAAAGTACCAAGATTAGCTTTTAAGGTTCATAATATTTTTTAGAGAATATTGTGTTAGTAAAAGTATGCTCATTTTTTTCACTTGATCTATTTTTAGTTTAAATAAATTAAAACTAATGATTATACATATAAAAATATTTTTCTAAAAATAATACTTCAGTTAACTCTTGATCACTGATAATCCATTTCTCCCTGAATTCTAATGCATTTCTATTGTAAAACTATAGCAATACATTTACATAATAGATATGATGGCCCTATTCTACCTATAATGCTTGCATTTATTCCTGATCACTGACAATCCTTTTCTTCTGTATTTTCGGTGTATTTTTATAGTAAAACTATTAGCACTGCATTTAAATTCAGTCAGTTATGTGCCATGCATGATACAGGCTTAGGCGATCATGTATCTTTCGATACATGACTGATGAGGCAGATTTTTTCCTGCAATAGGTTGCCATTTCTTTCTGTAGTAGACCAGTTGCCATCCAAGGCTATAGAACCCTGTCTGTCCTGCTATTTACCCATAGCTAGGGGAAGAAGAAGAGGATTCACACCTTTCCCAAGGGTATTAGCACATAAGTGAATGTAATGGATTCGACTGGAATTCGAACT
Organism: Acanthosepion esculentum; assembly: GCA_964036315.1. NCBI lineage: Eukaryota > Metazoa > Mollusca > Cephalopoda > Sepiida > Sepiidae > Acanthosepion > Acanthosepion esculentum. Next base: position 36,280,714 of record OZ038520.1, read on the forward strand.
CGAGTCTCTGATTTCTCAATTGGAGCCGCTATCCATTACTCCACCGTGCCTCCTCTATATTTAAATTACTCATGTAATAAACCTATTCTAAAAGTTTTGTATTAAGTCCTGATCACTGACAATTTCTTTTTACCCAATTTTCAATGAAATTTCATAATAAAATCATTATCAGTGCATTTAAATTATATATATAATAGTGCTATTGTATCTGTATGGTTTTATTTAATTTCTGATCTCTGACATTCTCTTCATTCCTAAAAACAATATTATAGTATAATTTGCATTGCATTTTTTTAGAAAATAATTTCCAATTAATTTCTGTATATTCTTTTAGTATGTTGCATTAATATAGATGTAAGCACTTGTGTGAATGAAAGTTTTTACATATAACAAATATTCCCCATATCATGGAATACATACATATAGCATTTTAAGTTTTAATAACATATGGCATTATAATCTTGGTTCTTCTCCTATGTTATGTCCCTTCAGAACATGCATGATCATAGCTCTCCATAACATTCTATCCTTCCTAGCTCTTAGTAAAGTTATATTTAAAGTGTTGGTATCCCTTCTATTCCTTGTTCTGCTATCCATTTACACAAATTCTTTTGGTAGGTTACTAGCTCTTTCCCCTCTTGCCTTCACTATGTACTGAGTGGGGGGAGCAAATTCACCAAGTTCTCTTTTTCCCTTATCAGATTTAAGTATAAATGTCCTTTTGCTTCCATTTTCAATAAAACCACTTTGTTACTCACATGGTATTCTCAGCATCCTTCTGTAGAGCCCCGTTTCTGTTGCCTCAAGTTTCTTCTTCATCTATGAAGACATTTTCCAACATTCACTGCCATAGAAAAACAGTTCAGTACTTTTCTGTTTCTAACAAGACTTTCTTGTTTCTTAATTCTTTGCTTAGCTTTTTGAAGGCATTTTTGCTATTCCAATATGCTTCGGATTTCACTGTCACATTTTCCATCATCTGTTAAAACATTTCCAGATATGTACATTTTCAAACTTATTTGATTTTGGCATTTCCAATTCATAGTAGACCATTTTGAGCTGCCCTCTTGCTGACAGCCATATATTCTACTTTCTTACAACTGATAGTCTCATTTCTTCTTATTTGTCTCTGCTACATTTACAAGGATTTCCTGCTGTTTCCTTTCTGACATCAATACTATGTTATCTGCATATCTTCTTGTTAAGATTGTGTCTGTCAGTAATGAATCTGGGTAGGGCTTCTAGTTCTCTCAGTATTGTCTTGCTGTATAGCTTGAATAACTCTGGTAGTAAGACATGCCTCTTTCTATTTTTGTGTATTTACTGAATTCATTTGTTATCTGTTGGGTGGTGCTTCCAGTACATGTTCTGGATTATTCTAATATCTTTCCAAAATAAATCAAGTTTTTCAAGTAGTTCAAACAGATCTTTGTTATACTTTATCAAATGCTTTTGCATAATCTATAAAACATAGGTATGCCTCCTTCTGGATCTGGTGTTTTGTTTCTCCTCCTAAGTGTCTTCATGTCCATAAGTGTGTTGTCTGTTCTTGAAACCAGGTGTTGGCTACTACCTGGTTGTTTGCTGTGCTCCATTGGATCCATTTTTCTCCAGGTTTGTTATGGAATCCTAATTCAAAGTTGTCAACTATTTCACCAGCTTACTCATCACCTACTTTGGTATTCAGGTCTCACACAACAATTGCAGATTTCTGCAATTTGCATTGCGCTTTGGTGTTATCCAATCTGCAGTTTTAAAAGTATTTTATTAAGATGATTTTTTGTCAATATCCAATATTTAAAAACTTAAATACAGTTTTATATACACCATCATGTTTGTTTTATTTTTGTTCTCAATCAGTATATCAATATCCATTTAAAAACCAATGGACTTAAGAATATTTAGACAATTTAAACCAGAAAATAAACTGAAAGTAAAATAAGGACTAACCTGTATTGTGGAATCAACAGGATAAGAATAATGTTTTTAATAATTCTTATAATGCATTCATCTAATAAGCTAAGTTTTGGAGCTTTAAATGATTGAAAACTAGTATATATTTTATAGAACAAAAATTGATAAAGAAACATGTTTCCTAAACATTTTTGGAGACGATCCCAAGTATAGAATTTTATTTTGGGCCTGACAATCCCCAGAGTAGAAACATCATTTCAGTGTTTCTTCATTTACTTTAATCCCATATTTTAATTGTAATTTATTAATCAGTAATTCTCAGTATTTCTTATGTTAATATAAGAAAATAAAAAGAACAAATTCATGTAAACATATCATGTAGCATATCAGTTATCCAAAACAGATGAAATGAAACAATTGTATTAGGCGCCCTGTTTGTTAGACATAAATAGACTGATTTATATCTTGTGTTTTGATACATTTATCAATTTTTTATTATTCACAATTATTTTTCTCCTCCAGAATCTTAGTGATATTTTATAATACAAAACTGCGATGAAGATATATTTGCACTATTTTTCACTTTTAATATTTTTTATTTTCTTCTACATACACATTTTTTCAAAATCATCCCAGTCCTCAGGAGCATATTTGTAACCCTAATTTGGATAACAAACATGGGACCATTGATGTAGAGTCACATATATCTTTTCATTGTATTACATAGCTTTGCAATTTGACATTTTATTTCTTATTTGAGCAACAACAAAGTTTTGAGGAAAATTAAAACAAAAAGGACATAATCTGAATCAGAGACAGTTGAAATTTCTTGGGCATTTCTGGAAAATCTAACACTGACAGGATATGATAAAGGAAAGCAGCAACTAACTTATGTAACAAACTTGTGTAAATGGATTAAGTCAGAAGAAATAGCAAAAAGAGAAAACTTCCAAAGAGCTACAAAGGATAAGGAATCTATCTTCAAGGGATACAGCAAGAAGCAGCAGCAGCAGCCGCTTTTGTAACTAGTTGGCAGAACCTGGAGAGTTAGCAGGAAGATATAACTTACCAAGAACTACAAAGGATAGAAATTGGTGGAGAGCCATGATTGCCCACATCCAGAAGCGAGACAAGAAGAACTACTACTACTACTAGTAGTAGTAGAGATAGCAAAAAGATAAATGTTACCAAGAGTTAGAAAGGATAGGAATTTATGGAGAGCCATGATTGTCCATGTCCTGAAGGGTCATAGTACATAGAAGAATATTCATTAATCTTTGCTTAATATGACACAAGTCTAAATGGTAAATAAACAAAGTAGAAAGATTGTGTTGCATGATTTCAAAATGACTTTAAAATTATAGGATGTAGATAATCATGCCTCTCTAAAGCAGATTTAGTTTCTTTTTTATCTGTGAATTGCCATGAATTCTTGAGAAAGATAGTGGAATGGTTTCCTGTTGCCTTCTCCACAAGTTGGAATTAAGAGTTTTCTTTCTCTTAGATTGGTTGCCAACCAAGACTACAAAGCCCAATCTGCCCTATAGCTGGGGAGAGAAGAGATCAATTCATGCCTTTCCCAAGGACAATTCATTCATGCAACAGACTAGCTTTGAATTTGAACTCATCTTGCTGATTCCACTTTCTGCATTGATAACAATTATGCTAAATGCATACATGCCTACACATATGGCGCAAAGAATAAAAAAGTATAATGAATGAAAAAAAGGATATTATGATTCTGTTTTTTTTAAATACCATGTTCCATAGATTTTTATTTATCTATGAATTAATATGTATTTTTATAAAATAGTGGAATGTATTTTTTTGTTGCCTTCTCCATGATTTGCAATTTGAACTTTTCCTTCTCTTAGATGTGTTGCCACCCAAGGCAAGAAAACCTAATCTACCATGCTAGTTTCCCAATAGCTTGAGAAGAGATTAATTCATGCCTTTGCTAAGGGCATCTTTGTGAAAATGAATACAACAGATTAACCTAGAATTTGAACCTGGCTTACCAATTCCACTTTCTATATAGATATCCATTATACTACCTGCATGTTTTACATCAAAATTGTTTGCCCGCCTTAAAAATCACCATTCAAAATCCTTTTTTCTTATAAACTTAAACAGCATTGCTGTTAAGAAACCAGATATATAGACACATTAGCTCAAACCCAGTGGTTTAATGAGTCTGTTCTACAACCCCAAATAAAAACAATTGTCAGTAAAGCTGACAACTTAGACCTAATGTGACCTTTAGCATTTTTCTCTTCTCTTGTTTCTTCCCTTTCAATTGAAATAAAGTAGAGGGAAATTTGACATTAAGTCATAACATTAATTTACTCAATATTTAGTGTACTTGAATTCAAATACACACACACACACACATATATGTAAACCCAAATCTACCAGTAATTTATGCTTTAATTCCCATGCACCAAACATCATTTTTTTTTGCCTAATTTTCAATGTACTTCTGCTGTAAAATTACTTAATGCATTTTCATAATTATTTACAATGCTTTGTATATTAAAATTATTTGCATTATGCATATAACTCAATTATATCACTAATGTTCGTATTAATTCCTAGACATTTTTATAGTAAAACCATTAGCAATTTAATAACCTATATATTCTAACATATTAATATTCTATTAATGCTTGCACTAATTCTTTTCTATTCACAATCATTTTTTTCTTGATTTTCAATGCATTTTTATAAAATTATTAGTAAGGAATTTACAATGAAATTCATCTATTAACTATTTTTTATTCTTTGGTTTGGTAATTTTTCTGAGAAATGTTTCATCAAAAATGGCTAGAGATTCACCAACTTGAAGCTAAAAGTATGAAAAGTTAATTAATAATACAGGTGGAGTACCATTTGAAATTCTTACACCATTGAATATTCCTAAAATTTCTTTAAAGAAGGCTAAAAATTAAAATAGAAAATAGATCATTCAGTTATTTAGATAAAATTTTTAAAGTAGCAAGGGATGATAAAAATTGTTTTTCAGAAAACTACTTGTTACTGTTTTTAGTTTCCATATTTTGACAAAATACCTAACCTGATACATCTGTCAAAAATTCTCATTAACACATTTTCTTTTCAGGTGTACATTTTTTTTAGTTTTTACTTTTCATTAATGATTTTTTTAATAAATTATCGTTTTTTATTACTTATTTTTTTTTAGTCGGGAAATGTACGTTTTTTTTTTTACATAAAGTTAGGAAATAAACAAAAATTAATGAAACAAAAATGACATTTTTTAAAAAATAAGGTAAAAACAAAAAAAAAAGATACTTTTTACTTGTAAATAAATAATTTCGATACATGAGAGAGCATTTTTTTAAAAACGTAAAAAAAGTAGAGACATCGTTCTTAGTTCTTCTGTGTACTATGTAACCAACACTGTTTCAATTAATAATAAATCAAATACTGGAAAATCAAGAAGAATCACTGGTGATTTTTTAAAAAAGGGAAAATACTTTTTAATATACACAATGAATAAAGGTGCGCACGTACTTAACTACTGGAATAAACAAAGTGTGTGATACATACCGACACTTTATTCACACACAAATGCACGTGCAGTAATTAAGAAATTACGTACAACTATGCAATACAGGGTAACAATAATAATGCGAATGTCTATATAGCACAAAGACAAGTAAATAAGTGTAAGTTGAAAAAAATATATAAACAAGCTTATCAACAGTATCACACACGTATTCATATATTAGCACTTTCGCTCTAATAGATAAATACCAACACACATACACATACATATATGCGCGCATGTATTATTGCCAACTACACGGTGCCAACAACTAATGCTTTACACATGGTACTGTCGTAATTTAATTAATTAATCAAATTTATAGTGCTAACTAATATGAAATATCAAGTATATCTCTAACATTAATATGATTATTATATTTTTTCTAAAGGTATTTGGAAAAGCGGTAAGTGTTGAAGAATAACAACCCATTGTGTTGGTGACGCGTCCATTTACGGCAAAGGCAAAACGAGGCTACATCTACCAGACTAAAGTGGCCGCTGTGTCGAGTACCGACACAACAACGGACGTTAACGAAAATAACTCCTCCTCCAGCAAATTTTAAAATAGCTTGAGAGATTAATCAAAGTACAGTCAGAGTCAAACCTCTTCTTGCATCTTAAGGGGTTCTAAGACGGATATCTATGTATCAAATAATTTACTTAACTACTTTTAAGTAAAAGAAAGAATAGAAAAGAAAGCAAACACAAGAAAAGCCCTTGTTCATTTGTGTGCTTGTTTTTATCTTCCTCCTCCCTCCTTTTTAAAAAAAAGTGTTCTTACTATGTTATGCCTATACTGCACTTAATATATTTAAGGAAACTATAAAGCAAAAAGGAATAGGGGAAAATTCCACATCAACTACACAATCGGAAAGAAGGAGTGAATAAGACTTGTTTCCCATACATTCGCAGAAGAAAAGCTATTTTTTTTATTTATTTTTACCACTTTATTGTCGCCGTCGTGGTAGCAAGCGTGTCGTCATCATCTTTTGAGCTGTGCTCACCCCAGTGAGTGAGTTAGACTTTTGGGGTGTACACGGTGTATATGTATATGTACATGTGGTTGTATATGTACATGCGAGGGACATGATTTTAGGCCCTGAAGCAACTATTCGTAGTTTGTCCCCAATGTCGACAAACCCTGCAGGCTTTGGCCAGTTTTCTAACAATAACTACATGCCAGGCATAGGCTTACCATGTGCTACCCATTTTTCTTCCCCGGGATCTTTGGGTGGCTCGTCTGTACCCACGAGTACAACTAATACTGTCTCTTCATGCAACTCTGCAGTTTCCTCTCCGATTCTTTCCCCTCCTGGACCTCCGTCGTCCTTATTCCTTAATTATGGTGGTCTGCCGTCTGCCCAACACATTCAGACTGGTTTCACATTTACATCTCCGACACAGTCATATTCTTTGATGGGGTCACCACCTGTCTCCATAATGCATGGAGGTCTTTCTCCACACAGCCAACACCTTAATCTTCATTACCATCACCATTTAGGAGCAAATCCCTATCTACAAACTTCAGCGGCAACCACACCCAGCACAGCTCCTGGGGTCGGAGTGACTTGGCAACATACAGTACCATCTTCTATGCCATGGGTACAAACAAACTCGATTACACCAAATCCAGTCTGTTTCAGTGATGTTATGTCTTCGTCATCTATTATCACTGGGTAAGTAAAACCAACTTACAACACAATCACACAAAAAAACCTTAGTCTGTTTTCTCAGCCAACAACTTTCTCTTTAAACACATTGAAATCAGTGTTTTTTTTATTTATGTCTCTATGTTTACCATGAAACACTATGAGTCAATTTAGAAGTGTTATTGAGTATTGACTTTTTAAAATTTAAATTCCTTTCTTTAATCTTTCTTTACACTATATTTTATTTTCTGTTGCAATTTTGCACATCATAATTATATTTATTATTTATTCTTCTATTAACTAGCTTATTTAAAAGAAAAAAATGCGCGTATGCAAGATAGTCATCTCTACTAACCATGTGTCTACGAGGACATTTGAAACTCTTGCTTTTATAAAGTAACCAAAGAAAAGATTTGTGTACTCTATGTATCAAATTTGGAAGATTATCCCGTCTTTCCAAATTTACTTTTTAGTTTCTCTAAAAATCTAAATATCTCCCAGTCACGTACAGTAATCACTCAGTTTCGCCAAGTCTACTCTCTAAAATAATGTTTTTTGAAAACCCATAGTTGTTAATTCAGGTCAGCAAGCCTCTGCTACGGGACTCCGGATAAATAGTGTCCCAGCAAATGGTCAGTAATCTAGACACGCAGTCTTTTAAATTAGTAGTAGAACGTTACATGTCCTCTGGGTACCCTACATTTTGTAGTCTTACCAAACCTCGTTGGTCATAGAAATTAAAAGGCTAAGCTAAAAAAAATTAAAAATATGCAAAGAACTTAGGTCCTTTTCTAGCAGTTTTTAAAAATCGAATTATTTTTCTTTTAAAATTTTAAGTTAACAAATTTAAAGATGATATATTTATTTACTTTTTCACTTAAACGCATTTTTATGGATAATTAAAAATAACTTCAATACAGGTGGTGTAAAGTACTGAGTAATAACGGTAATAAATTGATAACAAGATCGCCTTCTCTGCATTAAGGAATAATGTTTACTGTAGTGTAAATAAATAAGTTTTAATTATAAGAAGGAACAAGTTAATAACACACACACGTGTGTACAATATTGGATGAGAACTCGGGATGTCCCTTGACATCGCTGATCGATGAAGATAAAAGTATACTTTTTTTATGGAGAAGGGGTTATGTAATTTAAATGAGAATTAAATTTTAAAAATGTATTTATTTTAAGTAGTGTTTTATTATTTTTTTTCAAGTTTTAACAGCTTTTTTTGTGGGAAATGAGTCTTTCATAGTATAAAGAAACGAAGTGAAATTAAAAACGTGAAACTTTCAATAAAACAAACATACGAGCATTTTTGTTTTAAATATGAAATTCTAAAACTTGCTGTTTGTTCGTACTTTGGGAAATTGCCTCAGTTTCCTGTCTTAATATTCCTGCATTATTATAATTAGTTTTAAAACACAGTCTTTAAAAGTTAAATTATTTTAAATATTTTTTTAATAAGTAAATCTGCATAATTAATCAAAATATGAATAAAATAAATCTGGAGTTATATGCAAAAAAAAAAATGTATCAGTCGGATAATGGGTCGTGGTCAAATTTCCTTTGTGTAAAAATTCCTTACATTTAAAAAAAATAATTAAAATAAAACTAAAGCATCTTCATTTTCTCCCCATAAACAATTTTTAAGATTTTTTTTTTTTGCCCAATAATTACTACACTGGTAATTTGCATTGAATTTATTAGCTACGCTGTTGCGTATTTATTTATTTTGTAACTGTAAGCCTCAGTAATTTCATTTTATTTTTTTTTCTTTTTAGACACGTGCGACAAGTGTTTGGATGAATTAAGAAGTAGGTCTATCTATATAAACATATGCCATCTTTATCCTTTATGATTGCCGCGAAAAATCATCTATCTGGAATTTTCTCCCAAATTACTGCAAATTCTTTCAATAAAGTAGCTCAACCCTCATGGTTATTATTCTGTTATTCCGAAAAATTAACAACAAAATAATTTCCGTAATATTAATTATTGTTTCAAAACAATTTTGCATAAATAGCTTGCTTAAGTTAGCGCAACTTGTGACTCTAAATACATTCTCTACAAAGTTACATTTTTTTCATTATTGTCGTGTGGTTTTAATTCGTAGGGTAGACCATAAACTATCAATTTATGTGCGCATAAAAATGGTATTTTTAACATTTTTAAATTTTAGGTTCAAACAAGGTGGAAAATTTTGTATCGAAAGGTATGGCACATAACTGAAAGGGGCCCACTTTTTAAAGGTCAATCAGCTATGTGCCATGCGTGATATATGCATAGGCGATCATGTAACTTTCGATATATGACTGACGAGGCAGATTTTTTTCCGCAGTAGGTTGCCATTTCTTTCTGCGGTAGACAAGTTGCCATCCAAGACTATAGAACCCGGTCTGTCCTGCTATTTATCCGTAGCTGGGGAGGGAGAAGAGGATGATCATACTTTTCCCAATACGTAAGTGAATGTATTGTAAATGGATTCGACTGGAATTCGAACCTGGCCCTTCGATTCCTCAATCGGAGCTGCATTCCTTTATACTCCATCGTGCCTCACTTTTTTAAGCTACTTAGTAAAAACTTGCTAATAATTTTTTTTAACGTACTTAGTAAATTATTAGCAAGTTTAAGAAAGAGTAACAGACTGTTAGTGTTGAGTTCTGTTAAACGGATAAAGAAAACAATTTTTAATTAAATTAAAGAAGTAGAATTTTATTGTATTTTAACAAAAAAAAGTTTTATCCAAAATTACAACACATTTAATTGATTAATTATTTGTTTTATCAGTTCTGTTGAAATCATTTGTCATTATTTTAATAAAATAATGATGGTTATTGTGAAACTGTTTACTTAAGTTTGTCCTTACCAGGTGCTCTAATTGGTTAATTTGCAGTGTAACACCCGTGCTCAGTTTGCATTAAAAATTTTCAGAACACTTACATTTATTGGTAATTGTAGATGCTCCATTTGAATCTGGCTTGATAAATTTGATAAAATTTACTGTTTTGGAGTTATTGACAGTGAAAGTTTGGATTCATTAGTGTCATTGGCGGCAGCCGTTACTGTTGTTTGCATACATTCACTGTGAAAAGCTAAATGTGGAACTGATCTTTCTTGTCTAAATTTGTCTCAATTACTGCGCATGAGAACTGTTTATGTAGAAACGCTCAGTTTGTGCAGTGATACCTACACTGATAACTATTTTGCAGCGAATGTATTCAAACAACGACAGTAATAGCTATCAACAACGCGAATGAATCCAAACTTTCACTATCAAGTTTTTATAAATGTAAGTATTCTGGAAATTTTTAATGCAAACTGACTGCAGGTGTTATACTGCAAATTAACCCTCTAATTATGTGAATTTGTACCAAGTATTATAAATTTTTATAAATTGCTCTCTTTGAGTACACAAGACATAAAAATTAGTTGATCAAATAGCCTCTAAAATTTTTAAGGTCCTTTTGTGCTGCCTATATGTTGGGAGTCAATTCAAAATGTTCTTCACTTCACTATGCAGTTTAAAATCTTTAAAGGAACAGATACTTTTTTAAAATTTTAGAATTAGAGAAAACATAAAATGATCATTAAAAAAACAAAAACTGACTTTTTAAAACATTTGTTAGTTATGTTTATTGAATGAGTGCTCAATTCTATTATATTTCCAATTACACTCGCATCATGAACTTACTTTTTCCTTATACCTGAACTACAAAAATTACAATAACTAAATAAATCCCCAATATCCATAAATTACAGAAATGTCATTGAAAAATGTTCGTTGATATCATTTTTTTTAATAATACATAGAAAAATGTATTGTGAAGAGACTAAATAGGAAGAGTTTAATTTTCAGTGAAGCACAAGATTATTCTTAAATTTATAATTATGCATGTACTTTTTTTTAAATGATGAATATTCAAAAAAGTAATAATAAAATATATAAAAATTAAATACATGTAGGATTTTATTGAAGTTAAAAATGCTGGCAAGTTGAGTATCTTTTTTTTTTAATGAGTTCACTTCAGTTATTTTGAAAAAATAACTTATATTTGATTTTTTTTTTTTTTTTTTTTTTACAAACTGGTTGAGAGAGAAAAGGGATGAGTTTTTATTTTCTGATTTCACATGGATTAAAATCAGGGAATCATTTAAAGGTGTAACAACTTTTGCATTTCACAAGATATCTTTAGCTTTTTAACTGTTACACAATTTTTACAACCTATAAAAAAGTCAACAGTTAAATTGAGTGTATATTTAATAAAAGTTATGATTTTGTCCTTTTGATTATATATTAAAAACCTAGTTAAATATTTTTACACTAGTTGTTTTAAAAGGAAAATCTCAATACATATTTCCTATTTACTAGAAATTAAATGATAACTTTGACATGGGTCTGTATGCAAACATACATACGTAACCCAACTCTGTGAACAACATACTTCAAAGTTCAAACCTTTTTCATTATTAACTGACAAATATTCAGTAGACTGTTAAATTAAATTTAATAAACTATCAGTTTGATATAAGGATATTTTTTAAAAATTCTCTGATAAAAGTTCTAAAAATAAAAGTATTCAATATTTACTGAAATAGAAGTGAGCATAAATATTTTTAGAGTAATCAATTTATTCTTGCTTGGACAATTGAATTCCTTGGTTTGTTGTTTAAGAAAAGAGGAAATAGGTTTTTTCCTCTTAGTCATGCATTTACACCTGGGGAAAGCAGATTAAAGAATATTGGTCTATAATGGAATACTCATTTAAGGACATTGGTCTATAGAATACCCATCTAAGAACCATTGGTCTATAATATTTTTTAATAAATTAAGACTTTATTTATGTACAAAATATTAAATTTTATTGATATACACTATATTACAGAATAATATTTAAGACAGTTCAACATTAATTACTGATGATATGTCTGGTTTATATAAGCATTTATTGGCATGCATTATTTGTATAGTAATACAACCCACATCAGACCATAATTCTGTAGATGTATATTCTTTAGGCAAATGTTCCTTAGATGAATGTTCTGGATCCCAGTGAAAGCTGATGAATAGATTAGCTGCGATGTAAAATCTAGCTAGAGTAACAAATAAATTTCATGTTTAATAGCCAAATAGATAATCCACTGCTTTTAAAAGATATGAACTTTTAAAAAAATACTGTAGCTGACATTAAACCTATAAAATGTCAGTGTAGCTTTTGTCTTTTTTTAAAATTACTTGTTATGAATCAATTAATTTTTAAAGTAACTAATAAAACTATCATTACTGGAAACTTTAAGGTAAATACATGAGGAAATAACTAAAAAACCTAATGTATTTCTATTTGGGTGCTTGATTTTACTTTCTCATCTGTAAATATGAGAATAAATATGCAGCAAAAACATAGTAAATGACTATACACATTCTTTTCTTAATCTGTAGAAGACTTGTGTGTGTTCCAGAGTAAATATACAAATATTCTGAAACTGGTTAAACTATTATCCATTCTCCTTTTTGAAAATAAAACAAAAGATGCAGTTTTTTTATGTTGGCAAATATATCAGATATTAGTCTTGATAGGTTTCTGTATTTGTAATCTTGTGTAGATATACAAGTGCTGGCACTATTAAATTATTTCTATTTCCCCAACCTTGGCACTATACTTATTTAGTATAGCATGTTTATTTTGTTTTACGTTTATTAAACTTATATAAAAATTCCTGGTGAATCATTTATTTCAACTAACACACTTATTTTATTATTATAAGTTGAAAAATTCACACTGGCATGACTATTCTAGGTGACACTTGCATTGAGTACCTAGGAGTAATTTGAATAAAATATCAAGTGTGTGTGTGTGTGTGTAATATATATATATATATATATATATATATATATATATAATACACACACCTATGTTTAAAATTTGGTATATTTATGAGGGGAGATTGCTCAATATCTGAAATAAAGCATTTGTAAATATAAACAGTGTGGGTATAGAAATCAACACTGGATGTCAGTTTTAGGCCCTGAGCATCATCTTTTCTGCTGTATACTTGAGAAGTTGATTTTTATGTCCACATACACACACACATATATATATATATATATATATATATATATAATAAAATTTGAATAACATTTTAAGATTATTGAACATTTGGATTTGTATATCTACTATAACAATTTCATAATGTAAATATTCATACAGATCTCTTTTAGTTAAAAATGTTTCAAAAAGTTTAACCTTGAAATTGAAATATTTCACATATTCTTGACATGTTCCTTATACAGGGATCTGGAGAATATGAACAGTATCTTAGAATTAGCATTATACAATATTAAATATATGACAGGATTATTTACATTTGTACATGGGATCAAAATGTAATATTTGTGAATTCTGCTTAAGATCACTGTAGTATCTGTGTCCTCTCTTGCTCACCCCTGATCATGATGAGTCTAGTATCTGTATCTTATGTTTAGGATAAGTGTTGCTCAGTGGCATTTCTGAATAGACAAATATTTCCCTTGTTTTCTTTTAAATTCTGTTTATGTCAGCCTTTTTTCCCCAGTTCACTGCAGGGCTCAGGCCTTCTAATTCTGTCAGAACAAGTAATGGGCTTAAACCTGACATGCTGTCTCATGATTTGTTGTCAGTGGGGAGAATTCAAAGTTGACTTTCTCCAAATTAGTTTCTTTAAGGATAAAGAGCCCAAGCTGCCCTACTATTTTAACTAGTGAGTTGGAAGAAAAGATGACTTTGTCTTTTCCAATAGTATTAATATAAAATGAACAAAACAGCTATTGCTGAAATTTGAACATAGCTTACCAATTCCATATATGCTGGCTATTGGTTAATTTTGATTGTTATTCATTAACAAAGAACTTCATCCTGAATCAAATTATTTCTTACTAACCTATTATTATTATTACTCACTTAAGGTTAATGATGCATTAGATTTAATTCTATTTAAAATAATCATATTGTTTAGGCGAAGACATATCTTTAGTATGAAATCCTCAGAGCACATGTAAAAATATTTTACCCACCTCGTTATTTTCAAAAATCAAATCTGGTAACTTTTTTTACACTGGCACATGCAAATTTCATTGCATATGTTCATATATGCAATTGATGAAATGATCCATTGACAAAAAATAATTAAAATATTGCTTTAATCAAAATATTAATATAAAATGAATATATATAAATCACATATTTTAATATGAGACAATTACTAAAAATAAAATCATAAGTGTATGTATACTGAATATAACAGCCATATGTTTATATATATATATATATGAGAGAGAGAGAGAGATTTTATGCCACCTTGAAAATCTGACAATGATGTAAGATATGTAAATTCTCCCCTTATTTTTGCCTTGAAATAAATATCCAAAAATTTAAAGCAATACCTAAAATGTTTGTCTACATTATAGCAATGATGGTCAATCTTGATGCTACTTTTGCACACTTTTTAATTATTACTATTTTACTATTCTTATAACTATTTTATCACTCTCTCTTTTTGATTGTTTCTTACTCAACCCTTTTATTTCACAAAATCCAGTTGTACAAATTTTATTTTTTACTAAATAATGATGGTGAATTAGTCAATAACTATTTTACAATGTTCATTGAAAATTAATTTCATTACTTTTATTTTGTTTAAGCATTTCATTAGGAAATTATATTTAGAATTTAATATTTAAAACTTGAATATATTTGAAAAATTTAATGAAGACTATTGTTTTGTTGTCAAATGACTTTTTATTTGGTAGATTGGTTATAAAGAATAGTAAATACATAATTTCAGAATTAACATTATTCAGCAGTTTTTATTAATCAAGAATTTACAGTTTTTCTAATTAAAAAATACAGTTAACTGATGAATTATAGAATTTTTAAATCAGATAAATAAAAAGTCAAAATTAAATTAAATCTTTTAATTAATACCAATCTCAAACATTGCAAACTTGAGATAGCAATAAACTTATTTTGAAATAATGTTAAATCCATTTTAATATAAAACATTGTTCTTAAAATTTCATAGAAAAAATGAAATATTTACTCTATCAACTTTTGTTATAATTTTGTAAAAATATTATTTTAAAATTTTCTTACTAAATATTTTTGTAAAAATTTAATTAGTAAAAGTATTGTCACATTTACTGTGACATTTATCTTTCAGTATTGAAAAGAAATTTGAAAATATATCTAGGAAATCAGAGCATTTTTTAATAATTTGTAAATGATTAAATTATTTCCTCTTTTGCCAATGATAAACAATACTAATAGCAACAATAATCTTGGCACAATAATTAAAAAAATGTATATTTTGTTTATTACAGAACAGATCCTAAGCCATCCTGCAGTTGTTCTCCACGAAGACCTAAAAGAAGGGGAACTGACATGTATGAAGAGGCTGATATGTAAGTATTTTTAATTCACTCCTTATCATTATCTATAGAAAAATGAATTTTGTTTTCAAAATTGCTAAAGGATTAGCATTATTGCTACTTTGTCATTTTAGAGGGAAAAACCTAAAAGATTACACTTTTTTTGTGCATGACAAATTGATATAACTATCCACGTTGAAATTCTCCAGTTAAAAAGTTATATTCAATGAAAAGATATTTTGTGATTTAAACAAGTTTACTTTCTTATTTTTTTATCCAAAATTACATGTACTTTTTTCAGCCTTAGATAAAGTAATTATAAAAGTCTGAATTTGAGTTAGGTATTTGTAATCATAAAAGATATTCATGAAAGTTTTGCTACATTTTTTTAATACTGACTGCAGGTTGACTGAAAAGGAAAAATATTAGTGTAAAAGCTTTTAAGAAATTTACAAATCAAAATTAGGTATGCTCTAAAAGTAATACCTCCTATTAATTTTCATGAAAATCACAACAGATACAGCGAGTACAATAATACTGATGGATAAAGCAATTTTTTTTAATTTAAAAACACTATTTTTCCACATAATTACCACTATTTGTTATGCATTTTTGCCAATAATTAACCTTTTGTGAGTTGACAGTTGTGCAGAGCCACCTGGAGTATGGTTTGTCACACACATTACCACTGCTGAAAATACATTACCTACCTCCTAACTGTGCTTACATCCATTCTTTGATCTCTGTAAACATTCAGTAAACAGTGAATTTTAATGGGTGCAATTTTATCTGCATAACGGAATTCAATGAAACACCTCTTGTATTTATATGTATTTCATATCAGATGCTGTTTTGCCAGACTGCTATCTGTTAAGAGAAAATGATGCATTATTGGTGGAAAGTTCTCTCTCTATCACCAACATCCATCTCTGACATCATGAACTAACATAACAAAATAGGTGACATTACTTTTAGAGAAAACCTTGGATAACAATTCAAATGGAAAATACATAATGCAGATCTGTTATCAAATCATTTTCACTTATTTTGTGTGAAACTGACCCAAGTAATCTCTTTCGAACTGGCTCTCCATACAATGTCATTGTCTCTCCATACAAGCAGCACCACATTCATAAGTGAATTGTCTATTCCTTCTTGCATGGTGTTTTTTATGCTGTGCTGATCTTGCAAAAAATTTGCATATGCCTAACCACTCTCACAAATTCTCATAGCTCCATGACTGTGTCTTTTAAATTAAGGTGTCAGGGTAGCCATATTTTTTTTCCTTTCCTTCAGTCATTTTGCTAGCCAGGCATATACGTGCTTGCTTTGCCACACGATTTAAGTCATCTTCTCTTCTACACTCCTCCCTGGTCACATAAATGACACGAAGATGGTGGTCGCCTTTGTTGAGTGCTTCTATGTAAAGGTGGACGTGATCTGCCTGTCTCTTTTGCATTTGTGCCCATTTGACATCTTTTGTTATTGGCATCATCTTCAACATCTGTTTTTGTTGCTTCTGTACATGAATAATCTTGCCCTGCACTAAAAAACAGTGGCGAATTTAAGTCGCTTTCACATAACTTATCACTGCCATCATCTTCCGACGATGCAGATCTGACATGGGCAGAGGTCTCTGATATGACATGGTGTTCCTTTGATGAGAACTGAATTTGAGCTGTAGACCCCTATCACCGTTTCCTTTTTGAATTGTGTTGAACATCGACCATGTAGGAGTCTTTACTCATACAGCATCTCCCACTCTGTAGATTCTAGGATCTGTGTGTTCAAGTGGCGGTGCAACATCTTTATGCAGGCTTGATAGTTATATATAGAGTTAGCTGGTGCTGATGAAACTGTTGTCATCTTTTGGCGTCATATTATATCAATATAATGCTTCCATAATGGAACATTCCAACCAAGCAGTGATACGCTTGATGGGGCTATGGCATCTCTCTATGATACCGTTCCCTGATGTTTGATAGGTACACTGGAATCTAGGTCAGATGCCTCAGTTCTATGCAAACCTCGCATACACCTCCCCACAGAATGCTGCACCATTGTCGATGAGCAGCTTGGCAGGTGGCCCTCTCTTGCAGAATAGTGACTCCAACAGTCAGATGATGCTGGCAGTGTCCTGATGTGATAAGTCACCAGGTGGAAAACTGACTAGGGCCACATTCTATCAGTCAGGTAATGCCACCCTTCATAATGTGTTATGTCCATACCCACCCTGCTCCAGTTCTCATACACATCCAACTTTCCAGTTTTACAATGCACTGCTGCTGGGTCAATGGATTGGCACACTTCGCACTCTCCAATCACCACCCAAATAGCTGCCTTTGAGATCTCAGGATGGATCCATCTTACAAAATACAAGGTGTGCTTCACACCAGGATGCCAACTATGTCAATGGATGGCTTGAATGTGGGTTGATTCCTGCTCTTCTATAGATGTGGCACACACTGGTTCTGTTTCTTTCCAAACTGCACCAAACCAATATTGAAGCATTCTGGTGAGCTGATCAGCTTGGTTTGCATGGGATCTGACAGTTCTATGTCAATAGTCAATTTGTATTCCTCCACCAGTTCCTTGTTTGTGCTGAGCCAACGTCTTATTAACATTTCTGTCGCTGCCTTTGTGTGCACTCAAGACTTTCCAGACAACATATCAGAAACTCATTGATGCACACATGTTAAGTCAGTCTTCAGATGAACCACAGTCACTTTCCTTTGCAGTGCCACGTTGATGCCTCTCAAGATCGCATCGAGCTCTGCTGGGTTGATATGCTTGTCTTCACATTTTGATCGCAGCCAACAAGCATCTTCAGCCATGGATTTGCTGCTTTTCACAACTGTGCCAGTGACCAAGGAGTTTGCATCAAACCACACGGTAACTTTGTGTCCATCAGTGCACCAATCACCCTGTGCTGGATTCTTCTGTGCCTATCTGGTAATGATGTCTGTCAGCATCTGAGTCAAGGGTGGGTCCAGCATCTCATCATTCCAGCCAGTTGTTACAGTTTGCATGCCATTTTATGAATGCAGTTGCGACACAGAGCCAGCTACATACTGGCAAATGTCCAGTCAACTTCCCACACAGGGAGATGTTCCGACGAGTGAGCACGTTAGGCAGTGATGGGAGATCATTCCTGTGACTCCACTGCAATTTGCCCTGCTCCTCTCAGACATGTAATCCCAGCACACATGTGCCACTCTCTAAATGCTCTGTATCCTTACTTGTTAGTCCAAATTGCTGAAGATGTGCTTTTACCCATGCTGCAGTGCATACACTCTCGTTGTCAAATATGTTATCGATGTATGAGGATGTGGCCTTCTGGATGGTCATGTCCTGTGCGACCGGGGCATTCACAATTGATCGCATGATTAGCAGTGACACATTAAGCCCAAAATTCAAATGTGTGAGGCAATATCTTTGCCTGTCTATCTGCACTGTTTGAAAGGGGGCCCGTAATGATTTGTCAGCAGGGATCTGCAAATAGGCACAACAACATCTGATCCTGTTGCCACTCCCTCAATTTTTGCATGTCAACATCTGCATCAGTGATATGCACGCCAACATATTGATTGAGCTCCTGACAATCCATGACCAGCCAGACCTTTTGTTTTCCTGCAGCACAGCCATTAGAGGGATCAGGCCCTTGGAGGGCCCAAATTCTTCCTTGGGATATGGGAGTAGCCAGCTTTTATCCATCCAGGTTCTTAGTAGCTTTGGTACTGGATATATGGCTGTCCAGTTCTTCAAAGCAGGTGGTGTCTGGTCATCAGACCACTTCCAAGACACAAACCCAATCTTCTTGTTCTGGTCATACTCCACATGGAAGTCAGGCTTGTTGATGCTGAAGAATCAGTGAAGATCAGGAGAGCTCACAGTCCCATCGATGGTCATACATACTCCCCCAACTTTTTGATGATATCAAATCTGAGCAGCAGATTGAAACCAAGCAATTTTCCATCCACAACCAGAACCTCAACATCAGTAGAGGGCCTGTTGCTCATGTCAAATTGACTAAGTTCTGCCCCACAGCACCTGAGGGTCCTTCACCAACAGTGAGCACATCCACTTTCCTCTTCCAATCGCAACAAAATGGCCTGCTTACAAGCGACCATGAACAACCTGTGTCTAGCAAGGCTAAACTCCTGATTCTATTGATGTGTATGGCAATTGCGGGAAGCGCCTCCTTCATATGGGGCTCTGGGAGTAGACGTGGCTATTCCCCTGGCTTATTTCCTGGGCAACTGTGGACTACATGGCTTACTGCATTGCACTTGTAACATTGCATTCAGGGTGTCCACCTTTCAGTATGCAGTTCTTTGCAAAATGATTGGGACCGTTGCAAATATAGCTTGTTATGGAGCCATGTGGAAACCTGGTAGAAAGCTTCCTCGCCTCATCCAGTGTTGTCCATACTACCACAACTGCAGCTCCTTCCTCCAGTACTTCATCTTTCATAATTGCTCATGCTTCAGTCAATATCTGGTTGATAAACAATTCACGAAGATGTTTAACCTGGTCTGGTAACCTTTGCCCAAATGCTAGGCCACGGTTGTTCATTCCACTGAACAGGGCAGAAAGTTTTCGTAACTCTGCCAGGTAGACATCTACCAATTTTCCGAGACCGAGTCGTCATTCAGCAAATTGCTCATGAGCCCAAAAAAAAACATCCATAGCAAAAGCTGTGTACAGTGCAGATTTCATCTGGTTGAAATCCTCTTTTTCTTCCTCTCCCAGACAGCAAATGCACCACCCATTAGCCTTGAAGGGACTATGTGTTCTGGATGTTTCACCTGGCTCATCTTACAGACCAACTTGACCTTCTCAGCCCATTCAGCCACAGATGGTCTGAACCATTGAACTTGGGAATGAGTTTGAGGTTTAACTTCTGCTCTGTCATTTTTGCCAAAATAGCTTGTGTGAAACTGACCCAAGTAATCTCTTTCCAATTGACAAAGTTCTCTCTGTACAAGCAGTATCACATCCAAAAGTGATCTATTCTTTCTCGTGTAGTGATTTTTATGCTGTGTTGATCTCGCAAAAAAATTGCATACACCCAACCACTCTCACAAATTCTCCTAGCTCTTAGACTGTCTTCCTTAAATTAAGGTGTCAGGGCAGCCATATTTCTTTTTCCTTTCCTTCACTTGTTTTGCATGCCAGGCATACATATGCTCGCTTTGTCCTCTTTATATATTTAACTAAAGCTTTTCAATGTGAAAATAATCTTTTTTAACATATAAAGGAATATTGAAGCATGAAGTTTCAAAAAGTATTTATAATTAGGTATCCCAAACTGCCTCAGTTTACACTGTGAAAATAGTAAAATTTCCTTCCATTTCAACCTGCTGGTATCGTGTTTATTTTCTAGGCTATTTTGATAAAATTAGTATTTAAACAAAATTTAATCTTTTCTTTTTATAAAGATACAATCCTTTCTTAGGTGTAATTAGTTTTTATTCTGTGCCTCTTTAAATTATATCATTATTTCAATGATTGGCACTTTTACCACATTTTCAAAGCTGACTATTTCATAGTGGTGTTTTTTCAAATTTGTTGCACTCTGGGTTGTGTCTCTACACAAATCAAAATACACCTGTTTTAAGAAAAAAAAGATTCTCGTCAATTTGATGGGCTTACAATAAGGTTTGAAGTTTGTCTTTCACAAAAAATTTCTAAGTTGAAAACTTTAGTGGATAAACTAGAGAAATTCAACTCTTCAAAAATTAAAACTGCACCTTCTTGTAGAGCCATGTCATGTCTTTAATAATCACTTGGTTTCATATCTCTACAACCATATAACTTGATGTGGTCAAGCAAAACAAAAGTGTGTACTGTATTCATTTTGTGCAAGAATGCATCAAAATTTGTATTGCTGACCAAGTGATACCACCAACTGAACACCATTTTAAATTGGATTTGTTTCATTGGTTGATATTACAGTTTAAATCTTTTTCTTATATTTTCTTTAATGTTGCTTTTTAAAAATGTTTAAAGTGCTTATACATTGTAGTTTATCTAAGTTGTCATCACTTCAGTTATTTTTATGCCTTTTCTTTAAAAAAAAAAATTAAACAGAATTTATATTATAAAAGAAATATATAAACTGGATATATTTTTACTTTAAATTTTGAACTATCACATTTGTCCAGTGCATAAAAAATTAAAATAAAATTTTGAAAAAAAATGTCCACTTTTCCTACTAATGGTCATTCATTTCATTTACATACATTGTTAGTAATATTTTCTGTAATTCTTGGAATTTGGGGATTAAATTTAAATTTTATTTATATCTTTTTTTTTTTTTTTTTAATGAGCTGGATATATTTTAGCTTAACTTTGGCCATGAAATGTAATTAGGTAATTTTCAAAATTTAATCGGTTTCCTTTTTTTATGATTATTTGTTTACTAACTTTAGGGATTAGGTCCTATTTTGAGGTTAGACTGAAATTGTTACATTTTCTAAAACAAAAACAAAAAAAAACATGGATACATATAGTTTTTCAACTTTTACAAACATACGTTGTCTTTTTGTAATTATCTTTTTCCTTAAGCCATGAAGTAAGATAACAAGTAACAAGCATAACATCTTTTTTTAATTCATTTTTATTTATGTTTAGTGCTTTCTATGCCAGGTATCCCTACCTGGGTGCTTAATAAAAATTACTTATTAATTTAATCTTCTGTTCAGTGGATGATGAACTGCACATTCTGAGAAATAGTTTTTTTTGTTTTTGTTTTTTTAATGGGAGAAGCAGGCTAAAGAAAATTCCAAATTTCTTGCTATGTATGAAAAGATTGCTGATAAAGTTAAAAACTTTGTGTTAGAGAAAATAGACATTATAGTAATATAACTTTCAATAGAACTTCATCTCCATCTCTAAAAGAACAAAGGAAGGAACAAAAAGTACTCTGTAAATCTGTGTATTCAAACAACTCTTGTGTTTGTGATGAAGAAGAACCACTTCAAATAACCTTCATTTAAAAGTGCCAAGGCCAATGGGTTGCAGGAATACTATTACTCCAACTTTTTACATTGACCAATTCATTGATATTATATCCTTGTCCAGTGCTGTAATCAAAATTTTAGTTTCAAACAAAAGCAGATATGATTATTTTTGATGGGCTTTGTTGGTGTCAACATTTTATGTTGGACTTTGATAAAATACAATTTTCAAGTGATGATAGGTTATGGAATGTTCCAGGAATATTGACTATAACAGAGGCTTATTTATAAGCAAATTCTGACTGCAAATCATCATTAAAAGAAGAAATGGAGGAGGAGGACCATTCCAATTATCCAGAAAGTTTTTTTTCATCAGTTCCAATAAATCTATTTTTATTCCTTTCAGTTTTTTAGTTTGTAGATAAATGAGCTTAAATCTTTAGAATAAGCACTTGTTTGAAGAACTGAAAATAAATTTCATGAATTAAATTTCTAAGTTTTGTAGACATTACTGTCACTTTTTCACAAGTTAAAAATTGTATAATTTCACATAAATCTTCAAAATTAGATACATCTATGAAAAAATGTATTAGAAAGAAAAGAACTGTTTTGTTGAAGAAAAAAATTAGTAAAGTTTCAAAATTTAAGGTATGTACGTCCAATGGTTACTTTTTTTTATGGCAAGTTCAGGATGGTATACTTTTAACCTGTTTTTGCCCTACTGTAAATGGCACTTCTGGTTGTTTTATATGGGGTAGATATGAGCATTTTCTTTGTTTTTTTTGTTTAACGGAAAATTTTTTTAGCTTCATCTCTGTTGTGCTATAAATCATAGCAACGAGTTGCAAGACTCTTGAAATGAAACTTATATGAAAAGCCAAATTGCCCTTCTGTGTCATTTTTTTAACTGGTCTAATCTGATAATTTATTCCATTATAATTCTTTTACTCCAAGACTACCTATATGACATTAAATTTATAAGGATTTTCAACTAGTTTGAATCCAACATCTTCAGTTATGCACTGTTGACATTGGCTTCTGGTTTAGTAGCACACAAGACAAGATTTTTGACCAACTTTGAATGGTCATAACATTGTTGCTCATTGAGCTACCAAGATAAATTTAGCACCATTTTTTATTTTATCAAGTTCTCTATGTCCCTTGATAGTTTTTAGATATATTGAAAGTAAAATTTTAGTTTTTGGATACCTATTTTAAGGTATTTACATCATGTGATTAAAATTTATTGTCAAACATTTAATGTGTATCTTGATATTTAATGTAAAAATGTTTTTCAATAAATCACTATTATACATTGAGTAGTACAAGTATACTTTTGCTGTGTATATATATATATATATATATATATATATATATATATATACATACACACACACACACACGTGTGTGTGTGTGTGGTTCGTACAGATCCTGGAAAATTGACAGGACCTTTCCCAGTGCTTGGAAAGTACTGGAATTTTCTAAATTAGGCTGCCCACACACCCCCTTTCTCAATTCATTAAGGCCCAAATCCCAGGAATCTTTTTTTTTACAAGCTAAAATTGTCCTTTAAGAAAAATGTTCTTTGGTGATCAGTAATATATGGCAATTACTGCGAATGGTGGTTACAACAAGTTTATGACCTCGTAGTTACTTTTCTCATGTAGATAATGAGAAAGAATATGAAAGTATGTCTTCTAGTAGCTGCTACCCTCACTCAACAAGAAAAGAGGAAAAGCAAAGATGAAGGGTGTCAGAGACAAGTAAACATCTCTGTCAAAGATAAATTAATTTACGCTCATTGAATTTGCAGTTGGAAGGAAAATAGATTTTTTTTTTTTCTTTTATTATTTTTCTAAAATACATTTTAGTAGAATCTCAAAAAATTTACTTGAACAATTGAAGAAATTTTGTTTAAGTCAATTTCAAAAGTAAAAGTCCTTTTGATTTCTAGCCAGCAGTGGGGAAGTTCATGCTGAAAAATAAATACTTTATGCGACCCGTACCAATGTATATCTATGTGTAAGGTATTTGACTTAAAGAAAATGTAGACAGGAAGTATGATAGAAAATGTCTTTGATGTGTTGTAGGATAGGATAGAAAATAAAAGAATGCTATTTTTAAAGTTTGCAGACTAATGATAACCTGTATCTCTAGCTTTTGTTTTAAGTGTGAAAAAATGATGAAATTGGGTATCTCCACTAATTTACTGAAAAAGAGCATACCATGATGAAAAAAGGTCCCAAGCTTGATGACAAAAATAATATTTTAGCATCTAAATGTTTGAAAGGCCAAAGTATTTTTTTATTATTTTATTAATTTTTTTTATCCTTTTTAGAACATTCAAAATTTGAATTAAAAAATCTTCTTTTAAAAAAGCATATCATAACTCATGATATCAATGCTTCATGTCATGTATGACCATCCATTTAATTGAGGTGGGGGAAGTTTTTATGCACGCTCAAAAATAGTGTAAAATTCTTTTTTAAAATATAGGGTGTTTGCAAATGCTTTTTTTTTTCTTTTTTTTTTTGTGAGTTAGTGGCTTATTTGGCTTTTTATTGCTTGGGTTTATATTAAAAGTTCAATCTGGCAACCCTGTACCTTTTTACTTTTGTGTTTCTGCCATAAATGGCTAGAAAATGTACAAACATGTAAATGAGAATGAGATATTTGGCTTGATGTCATCAAATTTGTGATCTTAATTAAGAGACAGAAAAATGTCCCTATGTCCTTCACTGCAGTGCTGTCACATGTGAATGACGTTTTATTTCCAGTGAAACTGCAGTTTTTTTGTGTCTGTTTCAAAAGACATTGAACCATTTCTGATAAAAAAATATCAGAGCAATAAATTGTTGCTTCATTTCCTTGCAGATGCTTTTTAGCATGATTATGAAACTGTTAAGATTTGTAAAGGAAGAGTACACTAAAAAAAAGAAGATAATTAGATTTTTCAAAGGAAATGTGTCAACAAAAGATGTTTTCATGCAGAATTACAACAGAGACAATATTCATCACTATCATTGAGAAAATTCTGCCAAAGTCTCTCCTTGTAAAGTCACTTGCATGGCTGAACCCTGGATCCATTTGTGAAAAAAAAAATCTGTCACAGAAGACAGTCTAAAAAGATTTCTTTTCTACATGATTGCCAGAAAACAAGTCAGCAACTCTGATTGTGATGACATCATCAGCCAATACAAAGGGTTTGAGGAGGAGGCTGCTGGAAATATTGCTTTCAAGAATTTCAGCAAGCTTGAAGACTGTTTGGACACTTTGTTCTACTCTTCTTTGTCTAGCAACAAATATAAAAATTCATGGAAAGTTGTTAGCAGATTGCTGGTACTCTCTCATGAACAGGCCTCAATGGAGAGAGGTTTCTCAGTCAATAAGGATATTTCCATTGACAAGATGAAACGGCAGACTCTGGTTGCACAGCACATTATCACAGACTATTTGGCCACAGTTGGAGGTGCTGGGAATGTTCCCCATGACTAAGGTTCTTCTCTGCAGTGCTTCCAATGCCAGAACAGCATGCAACTAAGGCCGTGAG
The DNA here is from genome assembly GCA_964036315.1 of Acanthosepion esculentum. Taxonomy (NCBI): domain Eukaryota; kingdom Metazoa; phylum Mollusca; class Cephalopoda; order Sepiida; family Sepiidae; genus Acanthosepion; species Acanthosepion esculentum. The sequence continues at coordinate 36,306,763 of OZ038520.1, forward strand.
GCCGAGAAAAAAAAGGAAGAAGCAGCTGAACAAAAACGAAAATCCATGAACACACCATTAACTTATTCTATTGTAACCAAATGCACCCAATTATAAGCCGAGTATGAAAAAGCAATTAAAAACATAATTCACTGGTACATATCACTGAATGATCCTAACAAACACCTAATATTCATCATCTACTATTTTATCAGTTTTATAATAATAAAAAATATAAAAATTTAAATTAATGAGTAAATATATCACATTCTTTTTGTCCAACCTTGTTTCCAATAGCTGTTACATATGATGTCACGCTAGACTAATTCAAATGTCCAGCTTCCCAAAGAATACCAGGATGTAGACAAAGGGATTCTAACTACCACACAGACACCACATTGCTTCTTGATAATGAGTGCAAAAGTTGAACATACTTGAACAAACAAAAAATGAACTTTGGATAATTTATCCACAACGTTGAGCACAATAGTCAACACCTTATCCAGAAATTGGTAAAATACATTACAAAATTAAACAGACAGACCTTGTCATTTCTTTTTAATCAAACTGGTGTGGATTAATACTTGCTGCCTAAATATACCTTATTCATACACACACACACACACACAATAAAATTTTAGTACATATAATATGGATGTTTCCACACAAAAATGGTACAGTATTCGAATACAGGCTTTATTAGCTAATCTAGCACTGTTTTAATGGCTTTACAAAAAGTTTTAGAACAATGCCAGAAACAAACCCTTTCCACTATTGGCCTTAATCACTGCCTGACATCTCTTCATAAGTTACAGGATGTTTGGCATTCTACAGCAACATGAATTTCTCAGTGGTCATGTGGTAGAGGATTCTGAGCATAAATATTGTTTCAACTTATCCCCACAAATGTTCTGTTTAGCCTCTTGGAGATGTGCAGTACAGTAACAATACAAGCATAATGAAGACTTGAATGAAGATGAAGTTTGGATTATGATGGTACAATTTAGTATAGAATCAGTAATATCCTTTAAGTAAAACTGGCCAGTGATGGTGCCGTCATCAATGATCAAGTTGGGTTTTTTTCTGCTGGTTACTCCATTCTGCATTGTTATGCTGCCAAATTCCAGCTTAATGGTTTGGGATCATGTTAACAATGTTGTCTCCATACCCATTCACAACCATTATTCTAAATCACTTATTCATAAACAATACTTGGCCATTGCTATAATGTCTGCTTTACATGAGCTTAGACCTACTGAAGCCATTTTGGTGATGTATATCCACTAGAGATGACACAGGCCTACTATGCCATTCAAAATGAAGCTGGTTATATATTGTATGATAAAGATACACTTGTCTCCAGTTCTTCTAACGTGTTTGGAACTGGGTTGCAATTGTGTGATATATATGAAAGGCCTAGGTCTAGATGTACTGATTGTCCTTAAAGTCAGTAACACGTGACACACTGGAATTAAGTAGTTCATGAATTTTTCCTGTTGCCTGATGTGTGGAAATAAGTCAGTTGATCACACTTTAGAATATATGAAACTCATGGGTGATGTCAAGCTGTCTTACTGTTGGGGAAAGCACTGTGTGGTATTCTTTATTCACTGAACTTACAATGATGCATCAGGATCACTCGGTCTTCCAAAGATACTGTGTATCTTTTTCTAGCCTTAAAACATGTCCACACTGGTCACTACCATTACTTGTTTATATTTTCTAAGCTTGACCACTTACAGGCTATTCAACTCCCACTGCACAAAATGTGAGGATGTGGCTATTCAAAAATGATGCTACAGTCATGAGATATTGTGAGGAAAAATAGGCATACCTTAATTCCAATATCCCTAATTCATTAGGCATTGTCTATTAATTCTATGCACACTTTAACTTATTACTTGAGTACATTTATTAAGTACATTTTTATCAAGTTTGTATGAGACTAAGGAAATTAAAAATTGCCTCATTTACATCCTTTCTTTGAAATGTTATTTTTTATTTAATTACTTCAAGGATACGTCATATTTTCTTTTTCCTATTTTTAATAGCTTTTATAAAACAAAGAGGCAAAAAAGAATAATCACAGTTCCTGTCATGTGATTCAATTGTTATACTAAATTCTAGAAATAGGAAAAAAAAAAAACTCTGTTGAAAAATGTTTTCTATTGCTTTGAAAATTGCATTTTATGAAAGCAATTATTTAGTACCATTTGGGGATGGGGGTTAAACTATTTTTATAAGATTATCTCTACATATTTTTTGTATCTCTGTTAAGCTTTTAATCCTGCTTGTCTATAAAAAGATAATGATAAACCAACTTTTGGTATATTTGTCTTGATTTATGAAACATTTTTGTTATACATTGATTTGTCAGGGGCCAATTTCCATATTTCTGCCAATGTATATTCAGTTTGAAATGTCTTAATGTTTTTTATTTGTATTTTCCTACATTAAATCAAGAATATGAGCAACAGAATCTTTTTGAGCATTAACCATTTGTCATACAAAAAAAGTACATGCTTTGTTTTGATATGTCTTTATTTTTTTTACCAAATACAGTAGATGTAATGTTTTCCATTAAATGGAAATTAAGTATGAATTTTCTTTTAAGATATCAAATATTCACTGTTACATTTCAAAATAAAATTGTTTTATAACCCAACAGCTAATCTATTTTAGCTTGATTGCTGACCTTTCTCATTAATAATCTAACCTCGTCTATATTTTTACCTCTAGTATATTTGTTATACTTAATGTATAAAATGTGTGTAAATGTAACAACTATTATGGGATAGATGTTATTTCTTGTTTGCCTTTTAGAATATATACAATTTTTTCTTCTACATTTGAATAACCTTTCTGATTTTCTTTCACGGAAGCAGTAAATATATGTATTTGATTCTATAAATTAAATCTAATGTTTAAACAAAATGTCATTTGGAGTCTTTTGCTTTGTAGGTTTCAGATGCCCCCAAACAAGGTCTGCCTTTCAGAAGAAAAGGTTGCTCAGCAATTACAGGAACTTTCTATAGACCCAAATTCCTGCCTGTCCAGAAACAAATCTTGTGGAATTTCTAGTGAAGACAAAGATAGACATATGCCATATAAACATCCAGGAAACTGGAGAGGAATTAATTCAGAAGCTGAAAGGTGTGTATTCAATTTCTTAGTCAATAAACCTTTGTTTAGGAGGCAATATCTCTTGGAGAAGCAATGTGTTTAGTCTGTTTGCTATACATAACAAATTCTCTTCTTGTAGAGCCCTTAGTTTCATTATACATATTGGACTTGATGGATGGTTTTAATATAAAAATATTCTGTGTCCTTTGTGGGGAAAGCAGGCATCTACTTCTTATTCTCTTATATGGATTTATTAACAGTAGCAATTATCATTTGTAATAGAACCATCTTTTCTCTTTTGGATGAGAAAGTTCTTGTATGCTTTGAAAAAGCAATTTTACTGTATTTCTTGCAAAATATATTTCTTACTTTTCCTAGTTTTAAGTAAACAAAATGATCTGGAAATTAATATTTCTGAGTTAGACATTTGTTTCACTTTGATATAAAAATTTATATGGAACAGCTTTTCAGGAGTAATGAATTATTTTTCATTATACTTACTCTTGAGTACTTCAACTGGTAACTTCGGTTCCAATATCTTGTGTAGAAAGAAATAACTTGTTTCTGTTAGAAAATAGTAATTGTTCCTATTTTTATTTAAAAACAGGCTATCAACTTGATTTTTGTATTAAGTAGAATTGCATTGCATCTCTATTCATTATGCCTGTTTTAAAATATTTATTTAATCTTTATTATATATACACTTACACAAGTGATAAACCTAGGTACCTCTGTGAGATTGCTAAAATAGAGCATAGCATGAATAAAAGGGCTTTAAACTTGAAAATAATTTTTAATTGTCTAAATGTTAAGAGGTACAATCAAAGTATTTTTTGGGTATCTTTTTAAATATTAAAAAAAAAAAAAAAATTCCCATGACTTTAAAAAAGAAAACATATTTATAATAATTTCCATCATTTGTGAATAGTTTATGAAAGTTTTATTAGCATCCAACAATTATTTTTATCTTTGCAAGATTTTCCAAATTAATGTCTGTCATACAAAAAAAAAACGCACTAAAATTTTATGTTATTAAGTAGTCCCACTGATACAAAGAGAAACAAGATTTTTTTTTTATTCCAAAGTTAGAATGTTCTAAAAAGAAGGAAAAAATTTAAAAAAATACTTTGTTCTTTCCTCTTAATAATAACATAAACATTTAGATGATAGAATTTTGTTTTTGTTAAGTTTGGCATCTTTTTCATCATGCTATGCTCTTTTTTTAGTGATTTCATGGAGGTACTTAGATAAACCTGAAGAAGACTTTAGAAGGGATTAGTAAAATGCTACCAACAATGTGTTCAATAGTACATATAACTTTTTGGATTGATAGATAACCTTCTATTTTTGATTTTAACTATTGTATTTCTAATGTACCTTTGTTTCTGTCATGTAAATTCTTTACTTTTCTTTTCAGTATGACTTCTAATGAAAAGACTTCAAAATTGTCCAGTATGAGAAATGATGGTCAGTCTTTCAAAAATGTACTTCCACGAAAACTTCTTCAAGAAATGTGAGTTGTGCATATTTAAAGTATTTTTTCTACTATACACTCTACATTGATACATAATTTTAGCCTTTTATGTTTTTAAGAAATAGCTATAATCTGACTTGTATATTTGACAATTTTAAAAATTTAGCAGCAAGTACATATTCTCGGTAATTGTTTGTCTCTACCGATTTTATAGGTCAAAAATTCACATTTAAAAGTAAGCAAAAGGAACCAATGATAAAGAATTATTTAAAACATGAGTATTAATTTTTTAAAATATCAGGAGTGATTGGGATCCAATTTATGTTGACAAATAATCATGTTATGGAAATTTGCTTCATTATAGGTTATCAATTGTCATGGTGTGTGTGCATCGATATAGTTGCATTTATAAAACGTTTTTGAAATATTGTGGAAGAATTCAGTTATGTCTGTTATTTCAGTATTGGAAAATTGAATATATTCTAAACTCATTACATATAAATTAAAATGCTTCAAATATTTTTATTTTTCTTATGATTACAACTTTTTTTTTTTTTTTTTTTTTTTTTTAGCTGTATCTGAAAATATAAGAATATTCCATTTCAGGTTTTAATAAATCATTATTTATAGAGGCCATTGATGAAAGTCTAGGTTGCTTGCAGAGTGCTGTATGAAAGTATATTCATAGAAAGTTGACTAATACGGAAAAGTGGTAGAAAAATTGAACAATCTAGAGTGATGACTGCAGCCTTGAAAGGATAGTCAAGTAAAGCTGATTCAAGAACATAGAGAGCTTCATAAGGATTGGACTGAGGCTGTAATCAGTTCATCAAGAGCCACTGCCAATATGACACTAACCCTTAATCTGGAGTGCAATACTCGTGTGACGCTAGTTAGCTGCTATGCTCTATGATTTTTACAATCTCCTTCGGGATGTCATCTCTAAAGTCCAAGATAAGGATAAATTAATCCTTACAGGTGACTTCAATGGTCGTGTTGGCAATGATTATCATTCTTGTAAAGGCGTTTTAAGTCATAATGTTATTGGTTGTGTGAATTCGAATGGATGACATCTTCTCGCTATCTGCAAGGAATTTGATCTTAGTATTACTAATGGCTTCTACCAGCAACCCAGCTGTCCTAAGACCACACGTGGATGCACCCTCGGTTGAAAGACTGGCACCCGATCAACTATGTCATCACCAGAAGAAGGGACATAATAGATTTTAAGATCACACATTCATTCTACACAATTTGCTGTCTGATCACACTCTAATTTGGAGTAAGTCTACACTGTATCTGCAAAAGCAAAGGATTATAAATTCTACAATGCCCAAGCACATTAATGTACTGCCTCTTAAATTGACTGAAGCCAAAATTGAGCTCTCTGGCATAACTTGATGCTGCACTTCTGTAAACATTACCAATGATATCAAATTGTCTTGGAAGGCTCTGCGGAATGCAACACATTCTGCATCCTGGGAGGTTCTTGGACTACCACATCGAAAACACAAAGACTGGTTCGATGACAATAATACAGAGGTTCATCAGCTTATAGATCAAATGCACTTTTCTCATAAAACATGGATTGTAGACAAGAACTCGTCCGATAAGAAGATCGTTTACAAGAAGTGCAAAAGTCAGGTCCAATGATATCTCAATGCCATGAAAGAGCATTACTGGTCTGAAAAGGCCACTGAACTTCAAGAATCTTCAAATAGAAAGGATGGGATGTAAAGGCTTTCTATACTGACCTCAAGAGCGTTTTCTGTCCTCAGAAAAGGGGCGTTGCTATAATCTCCACAGCAGATGGTGAAACTCTCTTGACAGATAAGTCAGACATTTTAGATCACTGGAAAGAGCACTTCAAAACTGTGTTGAACACCACTTCCGTTACTGATGAAGTAGCCATCTTCTCAATTGTGCAAAATCCAGAAATTCTGGAGTTGTCTTTTGAACCTACCTATCAAGAGGTAAGTGACTCCATCAAGCAGAACTCATCTGGAAAATCACCTACTCCTAAGGATCCTATTCCACCTGAAGTGTATAAGCATGGTGGCCAAAAGTTGGTAGAAAAGTTGCATCTCCTTTTCATGGAGATATGGGAGACAGGCTGCGTCCCACAGGATTATAAAGATACCTCTATCAAACCTCTGCAAAAACAACGACAAGTGTATCAAGAGTGTGATAATCATTGGGGGATATCACTTCTTTCAATTGCAGGCAAAATCCTAGCTATACTGATTCTTAACAGAATCATTATACACCTTGTTGACAACATCTATCCTGAATTGCAGTGTGGTTTTCAGTTGGGTCATGGTACCAATGACATGATATTTTCTCTTTGTGAAGTTGCAGAGAATGTTCGCAAGAAAAAACAGTTTTACATGGTGTTTGTGGACTTGGCAAAAGCCTTTGACACTGTGAATTGAGAAGCTCTTTGGCAAGTCTTTAGGAAACTCTGCATCCCAGAAAACAAGCTGAAGGTGATCATCTCCTTTCATGAAGGAATGAAAGCTAATATTATGTCTGATGGTATGATATCAGAATCCTTGATGTTACGAACGGCGCCAAGCAAGGGTGTATCATGGTCTGTCCTTTTTGCATTTTTCTTCTTGGTGATGCTGAAATATGCATTCGCAGACACAGCAATGTCAAGTTTTAGTTTTGAACAACTGGTGGACTCTTCAATCATCAGCACTTCAAAGCCAAGACCCACCTTCATACACAAATTATCTCTGATTTGTTGTTTGTTGATGCTGCTGCTCTTGTTGTGACATCTTTGAGGAGGCTCAACATCTACTAATGGTTTCTCTGCTGCATGTAATGTCTTTGGTCTTACACTTAGCATAAAGAAAACTGAATTAGTGCACCAACCTTATCCTACTCCGAAGTAATTCTGTGGTGTGAAACAAAAACCACAGTCTACAAATTTCCAGAGAGACCGTTGAAAGCAGAAGACAAAGCCCTGTACTATATAGTCTTTCATCTATCTTGGTAGCAAAGTCAACTAAGTGGATCTTTTGATGATGAAATCACGCATTGAATAGCTAAGGCTACCAGTTCTTTCGGCAAACTTTACCATCACTTATGGGATGAGTGAGATATCCAACTGGATACGAAAATTTGGGCTTACAGAACTGTTGTCTTTTCCCACATTTTTGTATGGCTCAGAGTCATGGATTCCATACAAGTACCATATATGCCAGCAGGGTGTTTTCTGTGAGCTGTCTGTGTGCTATCTGTGGAGTTAGCCTTCAAGACAGGACATCCAATGTAGACCTGTTTAACAAGTGTAATATTGGAGGAATTGAGACTTTCCTCATACAGTTTCAGTTGCAGTGGACTGGTCATGTCTTGAGAATGTCTGATGATAGGATACCCAAGATTCTAATGTACAGCCAGTTAGAACAGGGCTACAGGAGTGTAAGACGCCCATGGCTTAGATACAGCTGTTAATATACCTCATAACACCCTCAAGTGCTTAACTTTGGAATGGGTAGAGTGGAGATTAACATGTTTTAGTGAACTTAGCAGTTTTCAATCTGCTAGTCTGAATCATCTTCAAGAAGTGAGAGCAAGATCTAAAAGGCCATCTAATCTAACAATATCATCCATATGTGGCCTCCTTTGCAAAAAATAGGGCAGTGTTATTTTGGGGGCCCTATCTTGCCCCAGTTAATAACAGATTGTAAGTCTTTTTTTTAATTTTTTTTTTTTTTTATGATCAGCTGCCAATTTGACCTTATTGAACTGATCAGACTTACTATTAAGACAGGAGTAAATAGTTGTCATCAGCATAGATACCAATTTGAGAATTGATGGCATTGGGAAGGTCATTGATGAAAATTAGAAACAAATTAGGCACAATTAGTGCAAAAAGAGTGGCTGCTCAAGACAACTTTCATTTTGTAATTTGATAAGCAATATTGAATTGGATCAAAAATTAATCCAGAAATACCATAACCTTTCAACTTGAAGACCAGTATGTCAGATGTCTTTGAGTTATCCAAAGCAACAGCCCTAGCTTCACTATTCTTACCTAAAGCTTTTTCTTTTAGTAATAAATATTAAAACCATCCCCAGTTGACCTAAAGAATGAAAGCCATATTGCTTATCTGAAAGAAAACCCTGCAAGGTGAGATGCTTAACCAATTTGTAGTTGATTAGAATCTCTAGTACTTTGTCAAAAATGGTTAGACAGCTAATAGAAGCATCATACAGCTTGCCTGTATTTTTAAAGACTGAAACTACGGAAAAGGATTTCCAAAAAGTAGGAAAGCAAGAAGCAGCATTTCAAGAGTACATTTCTTAAAGACTATTGCAGGAATACCATTAAGTCCATATGTTTTGTGAGATCCAGTTTAGAGATGATAGCAGATACTCTGGATGAAATTATATGCATATCACTCAATGGATTCTCAGTTCTAAGTGGAAAGTCAGGCAAAGATACTCCAGAAAAGTCAAGAGTAGAATTTGATGAGAATTTACAAGCAAAACATTTTGAGTGAAGAGAAGAAGTATAGAAGACGTACTCTTATTTAAGGCACTATTACAGCACTGCCAGCAGCCACAAGAATCAAACTTAGAGGTTATATAATGTCCCCATTTTGTTAGCTAACAAAGACTTAGCCTCTTTGAAAATTATAATTTTACAAATATTCTTGTAGAAATTACTAGAAAAGCCACCCTATTTCCAGTTGATGCTATCCACAATTTGATTCTTGGGAACTAATATGGCGATCTCACAAAGCCAGTTTAAATCAATGAAATGTTGTTTAGCATTTGAATAAATATGGTTAATCAAATCTTGGATACTTGAGACTGAAACTCCACAAACATTTGGAAATATCTCCATTTTGGCCTATTTTGATGGTTCCATTTCCAAGCTGCAACAGCAAAGCAGCAAATCTTCCTGCTTCAAGATCACCAGTGATTCTAACTCTCATGTTTGTTTTCAGGCTGAGTCTTTGAACATGATTTATCTAGATGTAAAAATTTTTCAGAGAGTTGTGCCTCTTTAATTGAAAAAATGTGACACACACATTTTTACATTTATTATATAATATTAAGAAATTTAAAATACTTGATGTACAATTTATCACCTATATAGTACAGAACTATTTGCTGTGTCATAACACATTAAATAAAAAATGTTAAAGAATTTTACATTGAAAATAACAAATCTTTTAGCACAGGATTAATTTTAATCCTTTTCACAATTTTTGCTGATATATTGATGTTTATGCCTTTTATTTATTTTTTTAATGTAATTTTTTTTTTTTTTTTTCCAGTATTGATGAAGATGAAAACGCGTCTTCAGAGAAGACACAGCGTTCATTGCATATTGTGGAAGATTTAAGTAATGACATTTTAGCACCCAAAACAGTTTTACCAAGGAAAATTCTCCAAGAAATGTAAACATTCTTTCGATTCCTCTTTCAGATTTTCCTTGCTCAGTTATATTTTATGATCTTCATAATTGATTGTAAATACAGCAATAGTTGTGTTTTTATTGTAGTAAGAGTTTTGAAGTTGATACATTACATTGCAAAAACTCTAATTGATATGATGGTAGGGCCAAAGACTTCACAAAATTGTAAAAATTCTATTCATTCACATAGAAAAGTATAATCAATTTTCATGAAATTAATTGAAAAAGATTTTGAAAGAAAAGTTTTGTGGCATTGATAGAAATTACATATGTTAAAAATAAAGAAAATAAAAAGCAAGAAAATTTAAGTTAATATTCCAAATCTAATTTTACCCAAACATTTCAGCATCAGTATGCTGACTTATTAGTATATCAATTGCCTGCTTATATTCAAGTCAGAAGCTTGAATTAAGATAGGGTTGACTTGGATTTTATATATATATATATATATATATATATATATATATATATACGTTTGCTTCTGTGCAACAAAACTAACCAATAAAAGTGACATTGGTTTTAATATGTTTGTCTGGAGTTAAATATCTTTATGCATATAAAAAAATATGATTGACTGACAAATAATTACCAAAAAAATCAATGTATTCTAAAACTGATTTTACCCAAACATTTCAGCATCAGTATGTTGACCCTATCGTTATTGGAACAGGGTTAACTTAATTTTGTGTGTGCATATGTGCACATTATAGCAGTACAAAATCGATCAACAAATCAAGAGTGACATTGGCTTACATATAATGACTCCAGCATTTCAAAAGGATTGTTTTGAAAGTTTTCAAAGAATTATTTAAATATATTTTTATTTTAATTTACATTATTTTTTTTTCCACTCAGAATTTCTCCACCAGCCCCTAAACCCTGTTTAGATGTTGTGCTGTGGAGGCCACCTGATGTTTTGGCTAATGTTCTGAAAAGTTCACCTGAAGACACTCTCACAACTGAGAGTATGTCAGACAGTCCATCATCAGGGGAGAGTAGTTTACCAAAACGTGCCTTAAACCTACCAGATATTAGGTAAGTAATGGCTTTTTTCCCCCTTTTATGTTCCCCTTGTATTTTCTTGAATAATGGAATTATTTCTAAATTCATAACTTAGGCATATTCATATTTTAAATATGCAGAATACAAAGCAAGACTTGTTTATGCCATAATGGTTTAACAATATAATGTATAATTAGTAAATTGCAACAAAATTTAATGCAATTGATATGTATTCTGTAAAGATAGTATTTTATAATTTTTCAGTTATTTTTGTACTATTTCTATTGTGTGTAGCAATATAAAATTGAACTTATTGTTATCTATTCCCTATATTTTGCTTGGGTGATATTGATTAGTGGTAGTGTGGGCTAATAGGAAAAGATTTGTATTAATCTCCCAACTTGAACACTAAGTAAACCTTGTTTGATCATTATTATTTTTATTAAGTAATTTGTTGTACTTTGACTTAACAATATATAGGGTAGAAACAAACCGCTTAATGCTAAATAACTCAAGGGAGGTAAATATCACTTAATGTTCAATATTAATTGAACTTTGTCATCTAATTTAAAATTATACATCAAAGTTTATCAATTTTTTTATTAAAAATTATTGATATTTTTTGTTTGACATTCTAACACACAAAAGAGGAATCTAAATAACCAGTTTGTAATAATTTACAAGAAATTACAAAATTGACACTATCATTTCAATTTTACTGACATTGAATGATGATTATTTTAGATTTAAAACTTTTGTTTATGAATTTTGAAAAGTGTTAACTCTGTGAAAATACAGTTCTGAGATATATATATATATATATATATATATATATATATAAAGTGAACATTGAAGTCAACAGGTGGCCTGACGATTGCATCTAGCATACACATTGAGTATTGACTTCAATGTTCATCTTTATATTTACATCCGTTCTATCTCTGATATTGAGCACTTTATTCCATAAATATAGCACACCATAAAACTATATTTCTTCATATATATATATATATATATATATATATATATATAAAGTTATTTTAAAATATGATCTAAAATAAATTATAGATATAAATTTTTTTAAAAAAAGTCTATTGTGCTCTTTTCTTTTTTTGTTTTTGTTTTAGTAATCTTATTTTCACTAGTAATCTACTTTTCTACAAGATATTGTCATCAGTATATACCCAACAAATATGAAAAAAGAAATTGCAGGCAGTACATTCTTTAGTTTGTTTTTTTTTGTTGTTTTTTTTTTTTCTTTTAATAAATTTGAAAATGAAAAAGAAATAATCTTAGGGAAAATTAGGTTGACCTTGTTCCTCACTTAGAATTGATGAAAAGTTACCAAATTTTTCAGATGAATAAATGTGTTTGTAAGTATTCATTGTCTGATTTCTGATGATATTCTCCTTCTTTGTTATTTCAGTCTACTTCCTTTCACTGCAACGTCAATTTCTCAGACTTTCAATGACATCACATTTACAGCTGAAGATGATGATATAATGGACATCTGAAGAGAAGATCTCTTGGATTGGGGTAGGGGGGGACTTCTTTGCCTGCCTGCTAAAACTGCCACTGTCTGAGACAGTGTCCCAATTTCAGATTTTACCCAGTGGACAGTATAGGGAATTTAGTAATAACCCAAGTGAATAAACTATGCATGTGGTGTGAGCTAGAGGGTTGTCAAACGAGGATTTACCTGCAAATGTTTATCCCTGTTTTGTTTGGATGCTTCTATTGTGTATTTCTTGTGTTGTCTCTTTCAAAGGTATTTTCTTTCTCTCTCTCTATCTCTATTTATCTATCTATCTCTCTCTCTCTCTCACACACACACACCTGCTAGCACAACTCTGTGTCATTAGCTGATCTTAAGATGATTTCCTAATTGAATTTTTCTCTCATGTTTTTGCTCTTTCTTGCCTGTAACATAAAAGGTTAAGATTTTGTGCGTGTGTGTGTGTGTGCGTGCGTGCATGTGTGCGTGTGCGTTTTTACCAGGTTTGGTGTAATTTTATGCATTTTATTCATATCCCATAACAGATTCCATTGTATATTATATCATTTACTCATTCATAACATGCAATTTTTACAGTGATTTTCAGCTCATTTCTCCTGTTCTAATGTTATTCATTCCTGTTATTTTATGTGGTCATCATTTTGATCAATTCGATTAAGTGACATAGTCTCAGCAATATTTTTCTATGCTTCTAATTCTCAGTTTTTGGAAACATTTGATAAGTTTTTGGATTCTATCAAAATGCCCCCTTCCCCACTTTTTTTTCTTTGTAAATAATCTTTTCCAGCCTACTCTAAGTTTTTGAAATTATGGGCCTGATGTCCATAATTTCAAAACCGTTTATTCAGTTTTAACTAAAAAAGGCTAATTTCAAATTGAAAACAATGTTGATACTCTTTTTGACTAAGAAGGTTGTTAATGTCTAACTTTGAATCTTACTATACAAAATCTAAAAGTTATAGGGTGAATTTTAGTAATTCCTCTGTTTGAGGATGATATAATAGATACCAGTGATATATTGGAGGAAGGAAAAAAGCATGAGTGAATTTGATCATCTTAAATGTTAAAAGGTTTTCACTACCAGTGATTATCTAGAATGAAATAGTCAATTGGATGATGAATATTGAGTTATAGGTCAACAATCAACCACATTTCTATGCCAAACTTGCAAGCCAATTTCAAGAAAATATATTCTTGTGCTGAATGTTGAAGATATTAACCAATTCATATTTTTAAATTTAACATTTCTTTCTATAATATTTACATTGTTCTGCTGTTAAGGTATTTTGGTGTAGATTTACAAATATGATGTTGAAAAGAAAATCAGGAAGTTTTACTTTGGCAAAAAGAAAGAAAAGCTGTGCCCATTGTTATCATGCTCAAAGGCATAGTTATTTATTTGGGTAATTATTACTGTTATTTACCAGGGTAATTGTTTTAATCTGGGTAAATAATGGAATTTATACATTTGTATTGCAAATGGTAGGCTACTTCATGAAGTTTTACAAAGAAAATGAAATATACTGTTGAAAGCAAACCAAGAGGAAGGACTAAAGCGAAAAAAGAAAAAAAGAAAAGCTGACAATACACGAGCTTCTGTTTTTATACACATGGAAAACTTTATACATTAAAAATTTGTTAGCTTCAGGATCCAGCAAGTAAGGCAGAAATATATGCTTTATATACTGTTGATGTTTCTTACAGGATTGGACATAAAGCTAAAGGAATTCTCCTTTAGGACCATGCACCACAAAAATACTTTGTATACTAACCTGTTAGAAATGTCTTTGAAGTTAATATAAAAATATGGAAACATAAATCATAAACTCTACCTCTTGATAAAAGCATTGATTTCTCTACTCTTCCTATTGCCATGAATAGTTATTATCATCATTGCTATATTTTTATTGTGAGGGGAAACACCATGTTTCTGGAATTTTTTTCTCACCTAGTTACATTTAGGCTGTTTATAAAATTTTTGGTGCCGTTTCAATGTTCAAAAAGCATTTTGATTACATAAAATAGAAAATTAAAAAAGTGAAATAAAAGATATCATTATAAAGTCTTGTTTTCAAAATTTCTTTTTTGTTGTTGGAAAGAATACATTTTTATCATTGAAATGCAATATTGTTTAACAGTTTTTTTTGTTTTTTTTTTTTTTTCAAACAAAACATCTTCATTTTATTTGTAATAGTTTTACCACAATTTACTTTTGGTAATATTTTTAAAAAGATTGAGTATTGGCCACAATTAGTTTAAAGGTGATCAAATAACTCATTTTTGACACACTAGCTGTTTAATGTTTTGTAATACTGGTTGTATTTTCAGGAAAATGGCTTCTGAATTGAAATAAGAGCACAATTTGCTTTGGAAGTACTGCCTTTGATTATATACATATTTTTAGCATATCAAACATTTTCTCCCCCACTACAGTTCTGAGTGTGGCCTTTCCTAATGTCTAACACATGAGGAGTAATGACAGGTTTTGACAGTTTGACAATGATTTTGAATTCAATGTTCTTTTAGACTTGGTTACTCTACCAAGAATAACAAGCGTAGTGAATCTTACATTTTAACAGAAAAAAAAGATGCATTCATGTTCAGTAATGTAAATAAAAATGGATTTGTACAGTATTTACATTAGTTGGACTATTGTCCTCGTCTTTGTCGCCATATTTGTCACAACGTCCTCAAGGACACATGGTACAGTGGATAAAGGCGTTGGTTAGATCCAGTGACAGACCCAAAGAGTGTGAGTTCAATACCCGGTTCAGGCAGTGGAGAACTTTCAGAGGGAAAATTACCAGCAGATAACTGATAACTGACATCCATCAAACATGGCTCGTGGAACTAGAACAGTCTACCCCAGTGATCGAAATAAAGGGTTCGGTTCGAAATTCCAACCACCTGAAGAAGGCCGGAGCGTACAATGGCCGAAACGTGACAAATATGGCGACAAAGATGAGGACAATAGTCCGACTAATGTAAATACTGTACATAATACCTCATCTCAGAAATATAGACAGAACCAAAAATGGATTTGCCTAGAAATTGAACTGTCTACCAAATTTGTTGCATCCATACCCCTGTTGATGCCATCTTCATTAAATCAAATGCATTTAACCCATTTTTGTCGCCAATATGGCAACATTATAATAAACTTGAAGGTACTTAAGAAATGAATAACACTTAGTTTTCCTTCATTGTCAATGACCACAAGTATGGTTGAAAGTGCATATCCAGCAATGTTCGAATAATACACACAGTGGTCTCTGTCTGTTTCTGTATATATATATATATATATATATATATATATAATATATATATATATATTATAATATTTTTAGTTTTTAAAAATATGATTCCTTCGCTACATAAGAGTTCTCATGTTTCAAAATTTTTGAAGTTATGTAGAGTTAAGGTGCCTGGACCCGCTTCCTTGTCAAGCGAGAATTTGGGAATAAGCTATCTTTTGGTTAGCATGTGTTTATAAGTGCGGTCTCATTGGAACATTAGTTGCTATGGAAACAGCTAGTGTCGGCCATTATGGTTAGGTGGTTTAAAGAGCTAAGAATTAATTTTTATCTACAGACCAGTCCCCTTCGAAAAATGTGTGTCTAGTTACAATGGGGATTCTATGTCAAGAGTGGTCGTAGGTTAGGCTGGTCAGACGGCGATTTTTTTTTTTTTTTTTTTATGGCATTGCCACGAGTCGTTGAGTGATGAGAAGGTTGTGTTTCATTAATATCTATTTGATCTGTTTATTTATTTGTTTATTTACATGGGTTTTTTATCAAAGGGTTTTTCTCAATAATTATTGGGCTGAGCTTTTAAGGCTTTTAAACTATGGACTTTATTTGTTTAGATCTATTTATTAATTATTTAATGCGAAAATCATTTGATGACGACAGAAAACCGTTAACTCATGTCTATTGTTTAGTAACTTTTCACTATTTAGAAATCTAATGATGTGCAGTTTTTCATGTAGGCACAGCAGGCACATATATATATATATATATATATATATATATATATATATATATATATAATGATGATATATAATTTTATATATCAACATACAGTATTTAGAAAAAATATGACAAACTGGAAAAGTTTATTTGTGACGCATTTCATCCGTTAGGATTTCATCAGACTGGACTTTGATGACATTGCTACACATGCACATGAAACAAAAGACAGTTTCAAAATTTTTTTGAAAGCTTTTTTTTTTTCCCCAACCAATCTTGCCTAAATCATCTGCTTTCCCTTTCCCCCTCTTCATCTCTCCACTACTTTTGTCCCTGTGACAACACCAAAATCCACCAAGAATGGTGATATATTGTAAGAGCCTGGGCACAAATTTCTTGTGGCTGAACAAGTGATCAAGACACTTTCCAGACATCTCAGATTATTTTCTCTTTTGATCAAAGTAGCATTCCCTATGTTAAAGTTGTGGTCAGTTTCGTTATGATGAACAATCAATGCGTTTTGTGTGTTGTTATTTAAAATGTCCCTTTTGTGTTCATATAGTCTCTTGTTTAAACTTCTTGAGGTTTCTCCAACGTATTCATTCTGGCAATTCCTGTATTTGAAAGAGTAAATTCCTCCTTCAAATTTTAGTTGGTTGTTTTGTCTTTTATTGATTAAGTCTTTGATTGTTTTAAATGTCATTGTGACAAATTTTATGTTGTTCAGATAAATTCTTTTCAGTTGCAGTTGTGATAGTGGGTAGAATAATATATTTTTTTGATTTGTTAGGTTTATCAGGAAGGACAGCTCTTCTATTTCAGAATATTTTATGTGCCTTTTGTTTCGCATTGAAAATGATATAGAGTACTGAAGGTTCTTGAATATATTTCCAATATATTTCTCCTCTTGTAAATATTGAGGGCTGCATTTTCAAAGTGCTCTTAAATAGAATCCAATGATCATTTGGGATTTTATTATTATGATGGGAGTAGAAGTTTATGATGTCATTATTATTGGTTGATTTTCAGTGGACACTAAGTTCTAGGCTATTGTTAAATTGGTGTAACATGATGTCTAAGAAAGGTAATGTATTGATTTTTTTCTATTTAATATGTGAATTCTATTGTGTTCATTATTTTTTTAAATTTATCAACAAGATCCAGAAAGTTAGTGTCATGGGGATATATTAATAGCGCATCATCAATATATCGGAAGTAATGTGATTGTTTTGGTAAAATGTTTTGCAAAGAAGTAGTCTCGAGAAATTCCAAGAAAATACATGCCATCCACTGAGAAGGGTCCCATTGGTAATCCAGATTTTTGTTTGTAAAAATTGTTATTGAAAGTGAAATGACATTGGTGATAAGACGGGAGATTTTAATTATTTTAGTGATTGGTAGGAAGAGGTTTATCTTTGATTTTGCTTTTTTAAGAGATTTAAGCATTTTAAAATTAGTATATTAGTATAAATTGATTTTATGTCTAGACTGGCCTTGAGTTTATCAGTCATACTTATTTTCCTTAGTTTTTCAACAAAGTTGCCTGAATTTTTTATATGTGATGGACTTATTGATCCAAGGAGAGTGGTTAATATTTTTATGATGACTCTAGATATTTTGTGATGTGTGCTGCCTATTCCAGAAATGATGAGGCACATAAGAATCCCAGTTTTGTGGGTTTTAGGGAAATGGTAAAGTTTTGATGTTTTAGAGTGATATTTGATGAGTCTATACTATGATTTATTTTCATTTTCAATCTATTTCCTGATTTTTTTTGTTGAATTTTTGTGTTTCAGTATTTATTTTTTTTGTCCATTTATTTTTTCCTATGTGCCTGTATCATTGAGTAAAGAGTTTTTTTTTCTATGTATGTAATGCTGTTTAAGATTACAATGCCATCCCCCTTGTCAGAGGGAGTTATGTGGATTTCCTTATTTCTCGCTAGGTTCTTTAGTGCATTTAGGTGTCTCAGTGCTAATGTATTTTTGTTGTTGGTTATGATAGTAGCAGTGATGAAGCCTTAAATGAAACCTTTGGTGAAGTCTGAATCATTACACTTGTAAATTTGTATTATAGTGTCTATTATGTCACCTTTGTGGTTTCTGGTTGCAAATTTTAAACCAAAACTCAGGGCTTCTGTATTGGAAAGCATTATATCCATTGAATTTTTTATTAGAATTGGATTTCCAATATATTTTCATTTGTTGTTGATGCATAAGTTGGCCAGTTTTTCTCTTGGGTTTTTCTTTTAATTGTCACTCATTCGTTTTGATATTTTGGTGTAATTGAGTCATTTCCAGCTTTATTATAACATAATTTTTATTGTATAAGTATGTCTGTGTAATATATATATATATATATATATATATATATAAAATGTGTAATAATCCATTGACATATAAGCCAAGTTTATCCTAATAATATAAAGTATTGAAACTGATCCACAAAGAGAGCCCAGTGTAATCTAACAGAGCATACAAATTACATACAATAGGAATTTAAAATTATCTCATAGTTATGATCATTTTGCCATAACATGTTAAAATTTACTTGTAAGGATTTTCAAATTGATCAAAGTAATAAGCTAAAATAAAATAAAACCAGGCCCAAAGCAAATTTTAAAACAAGGCAGAGGTAAAGAAGGGAAAAGAAAAGAAATAGTGAAAAGACAAAATAGGAAGTGGGTGAAAGAAGAAAGTAAAGAAAGAATAACATCTAGACATGGGGATAGTAGCAGGAAAGAGATACATGTAGATGTGACCTCGACTTAGAATATTCACCTCAGTTTCTATCAGAAAAATAGGAAATTAGGGAAGATTTTTTATCTTGTATTAACAAATTCACTAATAGTTTAATATTAAGAGATGTAATTATATATTTATATTAAAAAAATAATATATATAAAATTAAACATTCAAAATAATTTGTATATTAAAAAACATTCTTATAATTTTTTACTTTTTAGGAAATGTATTATTTAATATTCTTCATTTTATATTAAAAAGAACATATATTAACATATTAAAACTAATACCATTTATAAGAAAGTCAAAAAATCAGATTTTTTATTTTAAAAAAACAATAATTGAGGAAGAGTAAATGGTAAGAAACATCTACACTTAAAATTACAAATATGCGTATAAGGGAGTGCATATAAAATGACGAAAAATATAATTGAGCTATTAAATAAAGAAATATATTAAAAAAATAATTTAATAAGTAATAGTTACAAACTGATAATTAAGAAACAAGATAAGGAAAAATGAGATATAATAATTAAATATAAATGTATATAATTATTATATATGATATAAATATCAATATTATGTTATATTAAATATTCTTAATACTATTAAAAAAGTACTATGTAAAATATAAATACCTCATGACAATATTATTAAACAATATATTAAACAATATATTATATATCATTATATCACACATCAATACATCACATATTAAATAATATTGTATTATTAAACATATCATACATTATTAAATAATACTATTATATTACATAAAATTACTATACCATTATTAAAAATTATGAAATTAAATAGATACAACCAATTACATTATTATATTATACAAATTATTATTAAATAATATATAATCATTACACTATATAATTATATAATACTATATATATCGAAACAATGTATAAGAGGAGATATAAATATTATGTATGTATGTATATATATATATTCAAGAATAAAACTTAGAAGAAAAAACGCTATTTGAAAAGAAAAAATATTTTTAGAAAACCTTTCATAAAGAAATAGAAATAAATAAATAGAAATATAATTAATTATTATATTATAAGTATATAGTAATGTTAAATCAAAAGTTAAATATAAAACTAAAAACCACGGATAAATAAATTATAAGGAAAACTTAGAGTAATAACATAATTAGAAGAGGAATAATAATGATACAGTAATAAAAATAGCCATCACAATAGTAATTGGATGAAAAGAAAGATTTATAATAAATTTCCTTACACATTACTATAAATTTTTATTTGTAATAGATTATATATGTAAATAATAGCTGGCCACTTGTATTCGAGGTACCCATCCTTAGGGTGTGGCTAGCCAGGCTCTCGCTCAGGCATATTTGTGTTTGTTCAACACACACAGAGGCAACTTTTGGTTAATACTGCAACTATACTGAACAGACCGTAGTTACAGCTTTTGGGAGAGAATGTGTGCTCTAGCATGATCAACAATCTGAACAAGGCCAGCACACTCAAGCCCTTGGACATGATGATTTTTGACTTCATGCTAGCATAGTTATTGACAGCCCCCAAGGGTCTGTCTACCCAATTTCACTCACAAGGCTTGTGTCAGCTTGTGGTATGATTTTCAAGCACTTTCCAAAGGTACAACACACAGGGAATGTCCCCACTTCAGGCCCAAAACATCAGAAAGCCTCCTTGAACCTGGGTCTCATGGCCAGAAAGCGAATATTCTAACCACCATTATATATCTATATATATATATATATATAGAGAGAGAGAGTGGTGGGATTAGTATTTCATCCCCTGATTTCATGAGTTTACCATCTTACAAAAATAGGAATGGTTTATAATTTTCAGGGTAGGTCCGTCTTGAAACAGATAGAATATATAAAAAAAACACTAGAAAATTACATTATATTAATTTTTGAAAATATTTTTATTGAAAAAAGATTTGTATTTCACACCATTGCAAAACATCTCAATATTTCGTAAAGAAACCCTTGTTGGCAAGCACAAAAACCAGATGTATCCTGTACTTGATTACCAAGTTTTCAGATTCTTTAAAGGGTTAAGGTCCGAGAGATTGATTAGGCATTCCATTACCATAATGTGCTGCTGCTTTAGCCAATCATTTGTTGCCTTAGCCAAATAATTTGCATCATTGTAATACCTGAACACCCATTCACAAACAATCTTCATTGTCATCATTGAGGCAAGGAAGTTTTCACTAAAGATCTTTCCCACACTTCAGTGTAGTCGTCCTGTCCCATCAGGTGAGAAACAAAGCATAATGTTTTGACCATAAGGATTAATATATATAGATATAATATATATATATATATATATATATATATATATATATATATATATATATACATACATACATATATACGTATATGTTATCAAAGCCAGGTTTAATATAAGTATACACATATACATATGTATATATTTTTTTTTAACATACAACGTGTATTAACACGTGTGATACCCTGTCTTCATCACCCGCCAACCAGGGGTGATGTCACGGTTTCGGTGGCTATGATGGGACCGCCACCCGTAGCGCCACCTGCAGGGTATGAAGATAAGCTAATTAATCATTCCTATTTGTAAATTCTTGTAATGAAATAAATAAATGATTGTTCCTCGTTGCAGCTTCTATCTGTAATGAAAAATCGTTATATACGACCACGGAAATGTTTCAATCGCGCATGTTAGGTTTGTTGTGCGCATTTTATTTGCTTGTTTTGATCTCGACCAAATCCAACCTGATGCATTCTGAACTATTTTTTGAATGTGATGCAAAAGGCTCTGCCTTCCAACCCAAGGCCAGTGATTCCTATTTTTGAAAGACAATCACAATGACCGAATGTCCCAGAAACACACGGCACACAATCACAATAGGCATCACATGACACATCCAACCATTTTCCACACATTCGGCACGCAGTAATTCGTATCGATTTTTCTTTAGTTCGTGCGCCTCCACCCCGGTCATTTCCCAGGGGACAGTTAACTCTATTAGAAAGACAGTCATTTTTTAGTTGGACCATAACACGATGTATATGTATATATATACATATATATGTGTATGTATATGTCAAGATGTATATGTACATGTATATATACGAACATGTCGATATGTGCATGTATATATATATATATATATATGTACATGTATATATACGAACATGTCGATATGTGCATGTATATATATATATGTACATTTATATACGAACATGTGTATGCGCATGTATATATATATATATATATATATATATATAAAGGACATGCATATACAGACATGAATATATGTGCATCTATATATATGTACATGCATATACGAACATGTCTATATGTGTGCATGTATATATATATATATGTACATACATATACAAACATGTCTATATGTACATGTATATACAAACATGTATATATATATATATATATGTGTGTGTGTGCATGTACATATATATATATATATATATATATATATGAATATGTATATTCATATATGCATGAATATATATGTACATGAATATGTATACATATATATTTACATGAATATGTATACATTTATATGTACATGAATATGTATATATATACACATATATATGTATATATATGTACATATATATATATAGGTATATATATGTATATATATATATATGTTTTTTTTTTAAGCGTATCACCCCAAGCAAGGCTGGAGGCCACTATCACGCAATATGTATATATATATGTATTTATATATATATGTATTTATATATTTATATATATATATATATATATATATATGCATATATACACATGTATATATATGCATATATCCACATGTATATATATATATACATATATACACTTGTATATATATACACAGGTATGTATGTATAAACATATATATACATGTATATATATACGCATCTATAAACATGTATATTTATATATATACATATATATACATGTGTAATTTGCCAGCAACTTTTCTTTTAAACATGTGTTGATTGTTAAAAACAACATCGTCCTGCATATTTTCTTTTGAATTTTCTCTTATTTTCTATTGAGAGTTTTTATTTGAAAATGATATCGAAATAAATATAAATATATATCATCACATCTTTTGAAATTAAAAGGATTGTAACGTTTATTTAGTTTGTAAAAAACATGTAGCAACATGATTATGCTACAAGACAATTGACAAATGTTTTTTAAAAAATTTGACTAAAAAAATTTTGACCCTGAAGATGAACAATGATGTTTGAAAGTAGTAGGTTATCGTATGAACAATATATACATGTATGTACATATATACATGTATGTATATATATACATGTATATGTATGTATATATATGTACATATATGCATGTATATGTATGTAAATATACGTACATATATGCATGTATACGTATGTATATATATACATGTATAGGTATGTATATAAATGTACATATATACATGTATATGTATGTATATATATACATGTATTTGTATCTATATATATATGTGTACCTATACACTTATATGTATATATATATACATGTATATGTATGTATATATATATATATGTACATATACACGTATATGTATACATGTATATTTTACATGTATATGTATGTATATATATACATATATATGTATGTGTATATATACACATGTATATGTATGTATATATATATATGTATATATACATTTATATGTATGTATATATATATATGTATATATACATTTATATGTATGTATATATATATATGTATATATATGCAAATATATATATATGTATATATATACATTTATATGTCTGTATGTATATGTATATATAAATATGTATATATATACATGCATATGTATGTATATATATATACTGGTATATATATGTATATATTTATATGTATGTATATATATATGTCTATATATGTATACATATATACACACATATATATATATATGTATATATATACACATGTATATGTATATATATATATATACATGTATATGTATGTATACATATGTGTATGTATGTATATATATGTATACATATATATGTGTATATATATGTATATATATACATTTATATGTATGTATATATATGTATACATATGTGTATGTATGTATATATATGTATACATATATATGTGTATATATATATGTATATATATATACATTTATATGTATGTATATATATGTGTACATATATACATGTATATGTATGTATGTATATATATATATGTGCTTATATACATGTATTTATATGTATATATATGTGTGCATCTATACATGTATTTATATGTATATGTATGTACATATACATGTATATATACATGTATATCTATGTATATATATATGTATATATACATGTATATCTATGTATATATATATGTATATATACATGTATATCTATGTATATATATATATGTATATATACATGTATATCTATGTATATATATATGTATATATATGTGAATATATACATGTATATGTATATACATATGAATATATACATGTATATGTATATACATATGAATATATACATGTATATGTATATACATATGAATATATACATGTATATGTATATATATATGAATATATACATGTATATGTATATATATATGAATATATACATGTATATGTATATATATATGAATATATACATGTATATGTATATATATATGAATATATACAAGTATATTTAATTATATATGTGAATATATACATGTATATTTATATATATGTATATATACATGCATTTGTATGTATATACGCATATATATATGCATATATATTTACATGCATATATATATATATATGCACATGCATATATTTATATATGTTTATGTATATATATACATGCATATATATATATATGTATATATATATATATATATATATATATATATATATATATATATGTTTTATGCGTATCACCCCAAGCAAGGCTGGAGGCCACTATCACGCATGGGGTTATAGAAGGGTTGGAGGAAGAGCAGATAGGAGTGGTAAAGGAGAGGATGTGGAGAAAGAGAAAGACAGTGGGTCGATCAAGGCAAGGGGGTTACAGAAGATTTGGAGCGAGAGCAGATAGGAATGAAAGGTGAAAGGATGTGGAGAAGGGAAGTGGATAGATCAAGGCAACTGGAGATGTCGATTGACGTTACACTTAAATAGTTGGAGATTGTATTTGTCAGGGAAACAGTAATAGGGAAGGGAGTTCCACAGGCGAGATGTAGCTATTGGAGTAGAAGAGACGTCTACATCTAACAGTTTCTACGGTGGAGGGGTGGGAACGGGATGCCAGCCTGGTGGGGCG
>OZ038520.1:36337297-36394797 GCA_964036315.1 Acanthosepion esculentum
TGCTGCCTAAATACACACAATATATATACATGTATATGTATGTATATGTATACATGTATATGTATATATGTATGTATATGTATATGTATGTATATGTATATATATACATGTATATGTATGTATATGTATATATATATACATGTACATGTATGTATATGTATATATATACATGTACATGTATGTATATGTATATATATACATGTATATGTATGTATATGTATATATATATACATGTATATGTATATATATATACATGTTTATGTATATAAATATATATATATACGTGTATATGTATATATAGATATACATGTATATATATATATATTTATTTCACGCCGTCACATGATTAAAAATCTTGGCCATGCACGTGATAACATTATCGCGTCTTTTGAAATTAAGGATTTTAACGTTTATTTAGTTTGTAAAAAAATGTAGCAACATGATTCCGCAATTTCAGCCGAATGTGTTCGCTGTGGTGACTGGGAGGAGTCAATTGAACATGCCTTCTTTCACTGCGACGTTGTGCAACCTCTGTGCAGGCTGATTGAAGGCTACATGGTTCGCGTCTTGGGCGGAAAGTTTTTTGTCCTGGAAGCCAGTTCCGTTTGTTCCAATGTCCAGGGATCAGCACTATGTGCTCTCGTGTCTGCTCGGCAGAATGGTGGTGTGGACGACTAGACAGGAGTTCCACGCAGGTGAGAAATTTTCCTCATTGCAACTGGTCTCATTCTTTAGGCATCAGCTTAAGGTTAAGATCAGGGCGGAGAGGGCTCGTCTCTCCTCGTGGAATTTCGGCAAAAGGTGGGTGAAAATTTCGCGCTTGGTGCGAGTGAGAGGTGCTGACCTAGAGGGGTTGTTGGACGCAACTTAAGCAAGAGGATTTTGGGCCTCGAACCGAAACATTAGTCATCCCAGACTTTTAAGGTAAGATAGGACATTTTAATGTTCAGTTTTGGCCTCCTCAGGGCTAAATATTTTCCTTTCAACGTAGCTAGAGCATGCAAGTACATAAGTCCTGTTTTTTTTTTGTCCTCCTTTTTAGTTTCTTGTCTCCACCCCTCCCCACGTTTTAGGTGACAGATGTCTCTGTTCTCTGGATTTGTTCATCCCAGTTAATAGAGATTTCTGCCACATTTTTGGAAGGGTCCTACTACTAATATTGTTTTGTTTAGTTTCTTGTACATACATATTTTACATTGTATATAAACATTGGGTTTTTGATTTTTTCCCCATCCCTCGATGATTTTGTAAATAAAAATTCATGTTAGGGCTTTTCATCGAGAAAATGTGGTATTTTGGTGATTGTGTTGTGAAAGTAAATGTGTTGTTATGGTGAAAGGAAAATTGTAAGTACGAATGGGTCAACGAATGAGACTAGATAGTTTTCAGGTAGGACTAGAGAAGACCAGTCTTTCCCCCTCCCCATTTTAGCGCTTGTGGCACATTTTGTATTTTAAAATGCAAATAAATAATAACATGACTCCGCAAAAGACCAGATCCTCCGCACCGAATACAAGGGCATGAGAAAGACCAGGGTGGCAGTTTTCGAAGTCCCAGCTCACGTCAAGATTTGCATATTTCCAGCAGTTTGGCCAAATAATAAGTGTGTCCTCGGACCGCAAGTTAGGGGAATGGAGCTTCAACATCATGCTCACGGAGCAGGCCTTCGGATCCATTCCCTACTGTTTAGATATTGATGGAATGGCCATACCCGTCATTGTGACTGGTAGAAAACCGACCTGCTGGAATTGTGGCAAGCCTGGTCATCTGGCGCATTCCTGTCCTAACAAAGCGACCTCTGTAGTTAAGCCAGCCTCGGACCCCCCCCCCCTCAGCAACCGGCCGCTAAGCCAGCAATTGAAACCAGTGTCCCTCTCTCTAAGGAAAAGACAGGGGATTGGCAGGTAGTCGGCAAGAATAGAGGGAAGGGGCAAACATCATCCACTACTTCACCTAGGGCTTGTGCGTCCACAGACATGGACACTCCCACCCCTCCGAATAAAATATATAATCAACTTCGAATCCGTTAATGAATGGTATGATCCTTGTTTTCGTATGAATGATTTACGTTATATAAATTGAACAAGCACTACGTAATTGATATAAAATAACTGATCCTAAGTGCAAATTTCTGATAATAACTGTCACATTACTCTAATTATTGAACAATTTAGTTCATGCCACTTTTACTAAAAATAAAAAAATAGCCTATTTCTACAGTACAAGAACGCACAATTTTCAAATTTAAAAAATTTCAACCTCAGCGTGGTGACTGCACGCTCCAAAATTATTCTTACATAACAATATCACATTGCAAAAAAAATACTTCTTTCGGTCTGCACTATCTTTCGATGTCTCATTATTACCTGGATTTTAAAGAAAACTTATGTCTACCTGATGATGGTCGTTCGAAACGACTGAAATCCCGGCTAGTAGAAAAAATAAGACCTGATAAAACTGGAATTTATAAACAAGGATCATACCATTCATTAACGGATTCGAAGTTGATTGTATTTTATTATTAAATATTGTTTGCAAGAGTGATTCTCGTCATATAATTAGCTTCAATATTTGTTTTTCGTATGAATGATTTACGTTATACAAATTGAACAAGCACTACATAATTGATATATATATATACATATACATACATATACATGTATATATATATACATACATACATATACATGTATGTATATATATATATATATATATATATATATATATATATATATATATATATACATATACATACATGTATATATATATATATACATATACATACATATATATATATATATATATATATATATAGGCATCACTGGCCGTTGGTCGAAGAGCGTTTCGCATCACATTCCAAAAACAGTGTTCAGCAGGCGTCAAGTTGGATTTGGTCGAGATCAAAACAAGCAAATAAAACGCGCGCAACATCACGACCTAACATGCGCCAGTGAAATATTTGCGTGGTCGTTTATAACGATTTTTATGAGCGCGTCAATAACGGCAAACGCGTTCAGGAACTTTCATTACGGATAGAAGCTGCAACGAGGAACACTCGTTTATGTATTTCATTGCAAGAATTTACAAATAGGAACGATTAATTAGCTTATCTTCATACCCTGTCTGGTGGCGCTAGGGGTGGTGGTCCCGCCATAGCCACCGAAACCGTGATATCACCCCTAATCGGCGGCTGATGAAGACAGGGTATCGCACGTGTCAATACACGTTGTATGTTAAAATATATATATATATATATATATATACTTATATATATATACATATACATACATATCACCGACCAAAGGCTGCTTAATAATGAGGCATCCATAACAGACCCCTTGCTTTCCGATGAGAAGGCATCCGCACCAGACCAGATAGCTACAAAAGAAGCAGTGACCGAAGTTTTACCCTGTGGCTGGAAGACCCCACCCACATGTATTTTCAACTTAAAAGAATTCCTGGAAAGGGCCGAGAGTTACGCCCATCTTATTAAAGATGGCGGCTTGTTGGTTGAATTGAACACCAGGAAGTTGAAAGATACAAAGAAAGAACAGTGTCCGTGTTTGTGGCAGATAAGCGCCTACGTAAGGTATGCCGATCCACAAAGGATAACGTTTTGAAGTCTCTGACTTCCTTGGCATTTATGCCTCAACAGATCATCCGAGGTCTTAAACCCTTTATGTGGGACGTACTGCTGCCCACGTCCGACGACTGTATTTCGATGGTGAACAAGAAGTAGATCACAAAAGACCAGATCCTCCACTCCGAATACATGGGCATGAGAAAGACCAGGGTGGCAGTTTTTGAAGTCCCAGCTCACGTCAAGGGGGAGGCGCTGGCTGCATATTTCCAGCAGTTTGGCCAAATAATAAGTGTGTCCTCGGACCGCAAATTAGGGGAATGGAGCTTCAACATCATGCTCACGGAGCAGACCTTCGGATCCATTCCCTACTGTTTAGATATTGATGGAAGGGCCATACCCGTCATTGTGACTGGTAGAAAACCGACCTGCTGGAATTGTGGCAAGCCTGGTCATCTGGCGCATTCCTGTCCTAACAAAGCGACCTCTGTAGTTAAGCCAGCCTCGGACACCCCCACCCCTCAGCAACCGGCCGCTAAGCCAGCAATTGAAACCAGTGTCCCTCTCTCTAAGGAAAAGACAGGGGATTGGCAGGTAGTCGGCAAGAATAGAGGGAAGGGGCAAACATCATCCACTACTTCACCTAGGGCTTGTGCGTCCACAGATATGGACACTGTCACCCCTCGCAGCCGTACGGGTGATACTTCGGTCACTGAACCATGGTCTGTAAACGAGCCGTCCTTTGATAAAATACAACAGATAAAGAAGCTAAAGGCTCAGTTGAAGGAGTCAACAGCTGCAGCAGCATCATCATCTTCGACTCCGGCTTCACCAGCGCGAAAATCATTATCGATATCCTCATTAACAGACTCTTTGCGCCCCTCATCCTCTGCCCCATCTTCCCCGTCCAAGGTGAAAAAACACCCCAATGATTGCACGAGAGCTCTCTCTTTCTCTCCGGAAAAGCGGGCTGAAAATCCCTTGATTGAGAGCAAAACGCCTGTAAAATAAGAAAGCGTTACGCCCGGGAAGAGGCCGAGGAGTCCATCAGAAGAAGCCGGTGGGAAAAAGAGGAAAGCAAAGCTGGCCTATAACTCGGGGAAGAATGTGTGCCGCGTCACAGCAGAAAGTGAGGAGAAGGCAAAGGAATTTGCCAAGAGGACTAGCAAATTGAAAGTCCTCTTGGCCATGAAGAAATGCGGCGACAGGGAGTTGGGTATAAAAATTCCGACCCAGAGAGCCCCTCGCAACACCAGCCAGGTTAGTGATGCCTCGTCGTTGTTGAGACATTTCAACCCGGGCGCCCAAGGCGAGACGGAGCGAAACTCCTTATTCGTAAGGCCCAGTTTGCCCGGAAGCTTGTCCTTGGCAATTCCCCTCACTGCCACCCGATACAAAGCCTTCCGAGACATATCCCGTGTGTCGGAGAGGCGATCTTTAACCTTTAACAGGCAACGCAGCGCGTTTCTACATTCCTTATAAAAGAGGCATTCACCTTCAGGTGAGCGGTGCGCCTCCGCCTCGTCGGAATGCACACTTTGAAGGGACGGAAAAGATTGACGGGCGTCTTCCTTCCAGAATTCGCCTTCACCGTCGTTTTGCGTACACATCCGTTCTAGGAAATTCAAGCGGAGCATATGCTGACGTGTCTCGACGCTTGGCATTCCCAGACCGCCTTCGGCAGGATGGAGGCAGCAGACCTCGCGACTTACCATGTGAGCCTTTCCTCTCCAGAGGAATTCGAAAAGCTCTTTAACGAAATTGACTAGTACGGTAGACGGGAGTGGAAGAACCGAAAGCCGGTAAAGGAGAATCGGGTAGATGTGCGAAATGCACACTTCCGCCCTCCCCTTCAAGGAAAGATTCCTTCGAGTCCACAGGCGAACTGCTTCGTCGACCTTCCTTCGAACTTCCGACCAATTTGTGTCCAGCAGAAGGCCGGGACCGAACCAGATACCGAGTAGCTTCACCGGCCCGTCCGTCCAGCTGAAGGGCCCGGGGAGAGTAACTCCCTCCCACTCAGCCAACCGCAAGCCAACTGACTTTTCGCGGTTGATTTTGGCCCCTGCCACCGTCTCATACCTGCAAATCTCTTTGCCAACTTCGTGAATCTCGGCGGTGTTCGTTACGAAAACAGACACGTCGTCAGCATAGGCGGAATACTTGGCCGCTTTGGTGGCACCAGGTAAAGAAATTCCGCGAAGGACCGGATTTGCCTTTAGCTTGCGAAGGAAGGGCTCCAACGCAAGGACATAGAGCATAGGCGAGAGCGGACAACCCTGACGAATGGATCGAGACAAGGTTAAAGGCTCCGACCTCACCCCGTTCACTTCCACCAGTGCCCCCGGGGACTTGTACAGGAGACGGATCCAGGAACGAAATTGTGGCCCGAAACCGGCAGACGCGAGAACAGCCTCGAGAAAACGATGGTCCACCCTATCGAATGCCTTGGACTGATCCAAATTGATCAGCGCGGCTTCACCGTCGACTTTTTCCATGATCTGGCGAACCATATGAAGGTTGTCCTGAATAGTCCTGCCCCTCACAGCGCATGTCTGTTCGGGACCGATCAGACTATCGAGGACAAGCTGCAAACGGTTGGCCAAGACCTTCACCAAAATCTTCAACTCTACATTGAGCATAGTCAAAGGGCGGAAATTATCTAACCCATCCCCTCTGCTTTTGTTCTTGCGTAGCAACTTCATGACATCCCTGGTGAAGCGTTGGGGTATGTTCCCATTCCTCAACCAGTGGTTGAACATCAGTGCCAGCAGCGGAACAAAAACGGGCGACAGCCTCAAGTACACCTCGTAGGGAAGACCGTCTATACCCGGTGTCTTGTCTCGACCGGCCTGCTTCAGCGCTTCCCAGATTTCCTCCTTGGTGACGGCCCCTTCGCACACATCCACTTCCCCCGTCTCGAGACGCGAAAAGTCGGCTAGATATGCGTCGAAATTGGCTGGGCTCAGTCCGGACTCCCTGGTGAAAAGGTCGCAGAAATGAGACCGAAACGCCTCGCAGATGCCTTCGTGTGTAGTCATCTGTCGTTCGTCCGGCGATGTGACGCTCGGAAAGTAGCGATCTGACGCGCTGCACAACTCCTCTTGCCTCAGTTCGGCAGCTATGTTAGTCGCCTCGGCAGACATTTTCTTCAACCTAGCCCTAACTACCAGAGCCTGGTCCTTCTTGATAAGCGAGGAGGCCAGCTCGGCCCTAGCTACTGCTACTTGCCCACTATCTCCCGACTGGATGGCATCCTCTAATCTAGACCCTGCTGCCGTTTGCGCTGTTAATCTATCTCATTATTTATTCGTACAAAAATGTACAAATTGTGGCACAAGGCCGAAAAAAGGGAGGGGTAAAGGCTGGTCTTGACTAACTATCCTATACCTAGCTAATCAGATTCGCGACCCATTCATACATTACAACTCACACATTCACCACAAGAATTCGTCCGTCAACATTCAATCCTCCATACACCATAATACCACATCCTCACCAGGGGGACCTACAAAAACGCGCCCCACACCATAAAAATTTGATGATAATAAAATATAAAAAATTCTAATCATGAAAAGATGAAAGGGGAGGGAGATGAACCCCATAACAAACTAAAATTCAACAAATTTTTAAACTAAACATAATTTATGTTAGTAGGGCCCGTCCAACCCTCAAAATAGAGAGGCTGCTGTATTCTGCCCAGAGGACAAAATCAAGAAGCACTCTCGCTAAGGGAGTGGGAAAGAGATAAAATAACTCGGGCATGGGGAAGTAAAAGGCTGATCCAGTTGAGATGAAAATGAAAGTCAAAACAAACTAGGGAGGTTGGGAATCTCGACTTAGATCATAACTAAAAAGATGGCCGGGAAACAGGCCGGGAACAACACTTACTCATATTAACTAGGTACACTTAAGCTTGTCTAACCTAACCAAGGGGAGGGTTCCACAGGAAACCACCCCGATGTGACTTAGGTTGACCTAGAAAAGAAAATCAAGGCTAGCCCCGTTCAAACGAACCAAGCTCGCCTCTTTTACACACCTTTCACTGAAGACTGTCGAATGCAATCGTTTTCTATCAGTTCTAATCTTCATCCTGAGCTGATGCTCAAAGAATCGGATCAGATCCTGATGCGTAAGACTATTGCCTCGCAAGACTTCCTCCATTCGCGTCGTCCATATCACCATTCGAGCCGTGGCTAGCAGCGTCAGAAACACCATTCGTTTCACCCCGGAATACGGGGCGACACATTGTCACACGCGTATGCGCGATCAATGGACACGAGACGAGCCGTCAGCTCGCCGACATGGTCCCATAAGGGGCGGACCCGGGGGCAATGGTAGAAGGCGTGCGAAGCCGTTTCTTCTAATCCAAGGCCACACCGTTCACAGTCTGGCAAATCCGCCAAGCCCCATATGAAAGCCTTGTCGGTGAGAGGCAGCCGATTCCGAGCCAATCGCCAGGTAAGCGAAAACTCAGGGTTACTGAGATAATCCGCCGCTGGCGCCCAAGACCAGTAGGAACGGTACTCCTCCTCCGAACAGCAAAGCGTATCACGTAGGGGATCCTTCGCGCGACCCTCCACTAATCCCCGATAGAAGACCTTCCTAGGCCGTGAAAGGTCACTGGACCGCGGAATAGCCTTCATGGCTAACCGACACTCGCGGAGGAAATGCGATTCATCCCGGGGTTTACGACCGCGCTCAACCCTCGAGATGGGGGGACTGATGGTAAGGCTAGGGAACGCGTCCCTAACAATCCCCTCTAGAATCGGGTCTCCTCTAGTCAATGCCCGGCGTAGGAAAGCCAACCGAGAGGCACGGATGTGACTCTTCAGGTGTGGCATTCCCAGCCCCACATGACACGGACGTTTGGTGCAGACTCGTCTGTCGACCCTGTTCGCGCGTCCCCTCCATAAAATGGAGGATAGCGCTTGCTCGAGCGCTTTCTTGTGAGCCTTACAGAGAGGAAGTACTGACAATCGATAAAGAATCAGGGGGAAAATGTATGTAACACACACCTCCGCCCTGCCCTTTACGAACAACCTCCGTCGATTCCAAGTCTTACCGGCAGAAACGACCTTTGCTAGTACTTCAGACCAATTTTTCTCCAGCTGGAGGTCGGGTCCAAACCACACTCCAAGAATGCGGACAGGACCGTCCGTCCAACCAAAGCGGGCCGGAAGATCACGCCCCTTCCAGGCACCTAACCGCAAGCCGGACGACTTGTCGCGGTTTATCTTGGCCCCTGTCACCTTCTCGTACCGATCAAGCGCCTTCTGTACCGCCTCAATGTCACCACGGGACGACACGAAAGCAGATACGTCATCGGCGTACGCGGAAACCTTGGTTCGAGACCCTCCAGGAACGGCGATCTCGTGTAGGGCCGGACTGCACGCCTCGTCCTTCAGCCGGCGCAGGAGAGGCTCCAACGCCAAAGCATACAGGAGAGGCGACAGCGGACAACCCTGACGAACCGACCTCGACAGAACAAAAGCGCCCGACAACTTTCCGTTCACCTGTACCACCACCTATTCCCAAGCACACTCCCCATCAATTCCCACTGTATGGTTGCTAGTAACTGGTCACGGAAATCCTTCACGTCGAGCAACGACGTGTTGAATTTCCAGTAACCAGTCATTCTGGGTTTAGGCTTATCTAAGTTTACCCGCACCCGGACGAGCCGATGATCCGAGTAAACTATCGAATGAAAACTTGGACACTCTAAGAGCCCTACATCGACTCTCCTAACTAAAACCCGGTCGATGTAGCTCCTGCGAACTACCGAATCCGGGCTGCCCCTATTTGTCCAAGTCCACGCTAACTGCCCGGAGTGTTCGTTCCGAAACTTATCGACCAGATCAGATCCGCAGACAAAATCACGAAACGGTTTCACGTCCGGGTTGTAAGAGCCCGATCTTAACCCACTACGATCTAATTCGGGATCAAGGACGGCGTTCCAATCATCCGTTAAAATTACTTGCCGAGTCGTATCTAAAAACGGCTCGACCCGCCGAAAAAAGGACACCCGCTCCGCCTGGTCGTTGGGCGCATAAACCCCGATGAGACAAAGAGACTTTCCCTTTATGGTAACGTCCAGGACACAAAGCCTGCCCTCCGGATCCGCGAACACAAGGGAACACGACGCCGTCAGGGACCTGCTGATCAGCCAAGAAACCCCTCTTGAACGACTATCAAAATAAGCTGAGTAGAGGTGAAACCTCCTCGACAGAATATCCTCATAGTCGCTGGCAGTAAGATGAGTCTCCTGTAAACAACAAACATTCACACCGAGATGCTGAAGATCGCGCACGAGCCTCGCTCTGCAAGACTCCGACCTCAGCCCTTGCCCATTCAAACTTGCTAACCATAAAGCCATTGCGAGACACTTACCTTAAGGTTGGGCGTCGCCCTGAAACATAGTCGGGGTGAGAATGCTAATAGCTTCACCCATCGACCCAGTGCCCATCGCAGTCTTGATGGTACCGTCTTGGGACAAGCCGCCGACATCCCAAGGAAAAGTTAATTTTGATGCCCTGTATAGGGAGGAGTGAACCAAAACAGGGACCCCCCCCCCACAACAGTACTGTTTCAGTTTGATAAGTTCATCGTTCTTAGTGATGACGACTTGAGATGAGGCCGGGAAGCTCTTTCTCGCCTCCTCGATCATACCCCAGACGTGCCGCGATCCGGTCCCGATGCGAACGACAGTTAGGACCATTTTCGCCATCGGAAAGTTTGTGGGATCGTCCAACTCCCTGTCGCCGCATTTCTTCATGGCCAAGAGGACTTTCAATTTGCTAGTCCTCTTGGCAAATTCCTTTGCCTTCTCCTCACTTTCTGCTGTGACGCGGCACACATTCTTCCCCGAGTTATAGGCCAGCTTTGCTTTCCTCTTTTTCCCACCGGCTTCTTCTGATGGACTCCTCGGCCTCTTCCCGGGCGTAACGCTTTCTTTTTTTACAGACGTTTTGCTCTCAATCAAGGGATTTTCAGTCCGCTTTTCCGGAGAGAAAGAGAGAGCTCTCGTGCAATCATTGGGGTGTTTTTTCACCTTGGACGGGGAAGATGGGGCAGAGGATGAGGGGCGCAAAGAGTCTGTTAATGAGGATATCGATAATGATTTTCGCGCTGGTGAAGCCGGAGTCGAAGATGATGATGCTGCTGCAGCTGTTGACTCCTTCAACTGAGCCTTTAGCTTCTTTATCTGTTGTATTTTATCAAAGGATGGCTCGTTTACAGACCATGGTTCAGTGATCGAAGTATCACCCGTACGGCTGCGAGGGGTGGCAGTGTCCATGTCTGTGGACGCACAAGCCCTAGGTGAAGTAGTGGATGATGTTTGCCCCTTCCCTCTATTCTTGCCGACTACCTGCCAATCCCCTGTCTTTTCCTTAGAGAGAGGGACACTGGTTTCAATTGCTGGCTTAGCGGCCGGTTGCTGAGGGGGGGGGGGTCCGAGGCTGGCTTAACTACAGAGGTCGCTTTGTTAGGACAGGAATGCGCCAGATGACCAGGCTTGCCACAATTCCAGCAGGTCGGTTTTCTACCAGTCACAATGACGGGTATGGCCCTTCCATCAATATCTAAACAGTAAGGAATGGATCCGAAGGTCTGCTCCGTGAGCATGATGTTGAAGCTCCATTCCCCTAATTTGCGGTCCGAGGACACACTTATTATTTGGCCAAACTGCTGGAAATATGCAGCCAGCGCCTCCCCCTTGACGTGAGCTGGGACTTCGAAAACTGCCACCCTGGTCTTTCTCATGCCCATGTATTCGGTGTGGAGGATCTGGTCTTTTGTGATCTACTTGTTCACCATCGAAATACAGTCGTCGGACGTGGGCAGCAGTACGTCCCACATAAAGGGTTTAAGACCTCGGATGATCTGTTGAGGCATAAATGCCAAGGAAGTCAGAGACTTCAAAACGTTATCCTTTGTGGATCGGCATACCTTACGTAGGCGCTTATCTGCCACAAACACGGACACTGTTCTTTCTTTGTATCTTTCAACTTCCTGGTGTTCAATTCAACCAACAAGCCGCCATCTTTAATAAGATGGGCGTAACTCTCGGCCCTTTCCAGGAATTCTTTTAAGTTGAAAATACATGTGGGTGGGGTCTTCCAGCCACAGGGTAAAACTTCGGTCACTGCTTCTTTTGTAGCTATCTGGTCTGGTGCGGATGCCTTCTCATCGGAAAGCAAGGGGTCTGTTATGGATGCCTCATTATTAAGCAGCCTTTGGTCGGTGATATGTATGTATATGTATATATATATAAGTATATATATATATATATATATATATTTTAACATACAACGTGTATTGACACGTGCGATACCCTGTCTTCATCAGCCGCCGATTAGGGGTGATATCACGGTTTCGGTGGCTATGGCGGGACCACCACCCCTAGCGCCACCAGACAGGGTATGAAGATAACCTAATTAATCGTTCCTATTTGTAAATTCTTGCAATGAAATACATAAACGAGTGTTCCTCGTTGCAGCTTCTATCCGTAATGAAAGTTCCTGAACGCGTTTGCCGTTATTGACGCGCTCATAAAAATCGTTATAAACGACCACGCAAATATTTCACTGGCGCATGTTAGGTCGTGATGTTGCGCGCGTTTTATTTGCTTGTTTTGATCTCGACCAAATCCAACTTGACGCCTGCTGAACACTGTTTTTGGAATGTGATGCGAAACGCTCTTCGACCAACGGCCAGTGATGCCTATATATATATATGTATATATGTATATGTGTTGTGTCGTGTATAATGCTGAGTAAGCATTCTTCACCTGTTCTTGTTGGTGTCGGTTTATATATATGAGCTACCTGCTCATATGCAAATTATACTAATTTGCATATCACCACATCTCCCTATAACGGAGGGGCCTTATGCCGCGAGTACTTCTTGTACTTTTTCTTGTGCCCTCCTGAACATCTTCCCCTATCTCTCTCCTTTCCCTTGGAGATCTAGATCTATCACGTCTATGATCGAACTGTTCCTCTTGCATGCTCTGGTCTTCTTCTTCTAACTCGTCCCATTCTACTTCTTCCTCCGCAGTTTCACTCTGCATTAACTCTTCTGTTACATCAATAATGGGCATCTCTGAAGGCATTTCCTCATCCGATTCTTCTCCTTGGGATCTTATTTGGTCAACATGAACTAGAACACTGTTCCCATTTTCTTTATTTAATATTGCAGTATTATGTCCTTTCTGCATAATAAATTCGGCTGACTCGGGTTGCATATTCCTATTTCTTTTGTACCACATCTTTTGATTTGTGGCATATGACATAGTCAAAGGGGATCTTAATTGTCTGCCCATTAAGGCAGATGGACTTTCCGGCCTGCCCGCATGCGGAATTGTTCTGTAACTTAATAATAGTCTTGGTAGGAAAGCATCGATTTCCTCCTTCTGTTGCAAGCATGCTTTTATGCCCTTCTTTACCGTCTAGACCATCCTTTCCGCTGTCCCATTACTTTGAGGGTGGTAGGGAGGGGTCTTGTAAGGTCTACATCCTATTTTTCTTAGCCATTCATGCAAATCAATATCTGCAAATTCTGGTGCGTTATCGGTCACCAATGTTCTCGGTATCCCATTTCTCGAAAATATTACTCTTAATATTTGTTTTACGGTGGTACTTTTTTTATCAGGTACTCTCATCTTTTAGTTCTATTGAACCTTCAAAGTAACCCATAATTGCTATAATCGAGCCATCAAACTGACGCAATTGTAGGTTGCTTTTTTTTTAAAACGGTTTTCCCATTTTTTCCCACAAATTTCTGGGTATTATCGTGACTTCACTACCTGTGTCGATTTGCATTTCAACAACACAGTCGTTGATTTTCATTTTTATTTTTGTATCTCCGTTCTTAGATCCATTATTTTGTATATTATCATTTTTTACATTAAAAATCTGTCTATTTTCATCCTCTATTCTTTCCACATTTTTCGTTTTACATACTGCTTTGAAGTGATTTTTTTTTTAACACTTTGAACATGTTTTTCCATAGGCTGGGCATTTTTCTTTTTTCATTTCATGAATTTTTCCACAGTACGCACAATTTTTTCTTTTTGTTTGTACCGTATATGTTTCGGCTCTTATTTCTTCGTAGGGTTTATTTTTATTTTGGTTGTAGGTATGTATTAATTCCTGCTGTTGTATAAATTCTAGACACATATTCAAGGGCATGTTTGTAAGTTGTAACTGTTCCATTAACTTATATCTATGTGCTGAATTATGCATACCTTCAATTAATCTTAGTTGGATTAATTCTTCTTCCGTTGTCTGCTCTCCTGTTCCTAGTTTTTCGAATTCACAGTATTTACTCGCACTTCTTAACCGGTGCAAATATTTTACTATCGGTTCATCCACTTCCAGCTTCATTGCCATAAACTTGGTCCTTTCTGCAATCACCAGTCTTTTCTTTGGCCTCATGTTTCCCTTGATAACCTGACTTATTTCTTCGAAAGTCATTTCTTCTAGTTCTCGAGGGTACACCATTGTAACAACCTTCATAATGGCTTCACAACCAGCGGTTGCCATGAACAAGTCGGTGATTTCATTTTCCCCTCCTCTGCTTTTGATGTCTTTCAACTTTTTACATCTCGCATTAGCAGCGAAGCAGCGAATCCATGTATCTACGTATTCTGGGTCTTCAAGGACCAAAGAGAATCCTATCGGCGACGCCATTGTTGTGTCGTGTATAATGCTGAGTAAGCATTCTTCACCTGTTCTAGTTGGTGTCGGTTTATATATATGAGCTACCTGCTCATATGCAAATTATACTACTTTGCATATCACCACAATATGTATATATATATATATATATATATATATATATATATATATATATATATATATACATGTATATGTATGTAGATGTATATATATATATATATATATATGTATATGTATATGTATGTATTTATATATATATATATATATATATATATCAATTATGTAGTGCTTCTTCAATTTATATAACGTAAATCATTCATACGAAAAACAAATATTGAAGCTAATTATATGACGAGAATCACTCTTGCAAACAATATTTAATAATAAAATACAATCAACTTCGAATCCGTTAATGAATGGTATGATCCTTGTTTATAAATTCCAGTTTTATCAGGTCTTATTTTTTCTACTAGCCGGGATTTCAGTCGTTTCGAACGACCATCATCAGGTAGACATAAGTTTTCTTTAAAATCCAGGTAATAATGAGACATCGAAAGATAGTGCAGACCGAAAGAAGTATTTTTTTTGCAATGTGATATTGTTATGTAAGAATAATTTTGGAGCGTGCAGTCACCACGCTGAGGTTGAAATTTTTTAAATTTGAAAATTGTGCGTTCTTGTACTGTAGAAATAGGCTATTTTTTTATTTTTAGTAAAAGTGGCATGAACTAAATTGTTCAATAATTAGAGTAATGTGACAGTTATTATCAGAAATTTGCACTTAGGATCAGTTATTTTATATCAATTACGTAGTGCTTGTTCAATTTATATAACGTAAATCATTCATACGAAAACAAGGGTCATACCATTCATTAACGGATTCGAAGTTGATTATATATTTTATTATTAAATATTGTTTGCGAGAGTGATTCTCGTCATATAATAAGCTTCAATATTTGTTTTTCGTATGAATTATTTACGGTATATATATATATATATATATATATATATATATATATATATATATATATATATATGTATGTATATGTATATATACATGTATATGTATGTATAGGTATATATATATACATGTATATGTATGTATATGTATATATATATATACATGTATATGTATGTATATATATATACATTTATATGTATGTATATGTATATATATACATGAATATGTATGTATATGTATATAAATACATGTGTATGTATGTATATGTATATATATACATGTATATCTATGTATCTGTATATATATACATGTGTATGTATGTATATGTATATATATACATGTATATGTATATATATACATATATATACATGTATATGTATATATATACATATATATACATGTATATGTATATATATACATGTATGTATATGTATATATATACATGTACAGGTATGTATATGTATATATATATATACATGTACATGTATGTATATGTATATATATATGTTCAAGTTTATGTATGTATAAGTATATATATACATGTTAATGTATGTGTATGTATGTATATGTATGTATATATACATGTTTATGTATGTATATATATGTACATGTATATTTACATATCTATGTATGTATATATATATACATGTATATATACATGTCTATATCTATGTATGTATATGTATCTATGTCTGTATATGTATGTATATGTATACATGTCTATGAAAGTATATGTATATATATACATGTCTATGTATGTATATATATATACATGTCTATGTATATATACGTATATATATACATGTCTATGTATATATATGTATATATATATACATGTCTATATATGTATATATATATATATATATATACATGTCTATATACATATATGTATATGTATACATGTCTATATATGTATATGTATATATATATGCATGTTTATATATGTGTATATATATATATAAACATGTGTATATATACATCTCTCAGTATATGTACATATATACACGTCTATGTATGTATATTACATATATACATGTCTATGCATGTATATGTATATATATACATGTCTGTGTATGTATATGTATATATATACATGTATATGTATGTATATGTATATATACATGTATATGTATGTATATATATACATGTAGATGTATGTATATGTATATAAATACATGTGTATGTATGTATATGTATATATATACATGTATATCTATGTATCTGTATATATATACATGTGTATGTATGTATATGTATATATATACATGTATGTATATGTATATATATATATGTACATGTATGTATATGTATATATATACATGTACAGGTATGTATATATATATACATGTACATGTATGTATATGTATATATATATGTTCATGTTTATGTATGTATAAGTATATATATACATGTTAATGTATGTGTATGTATGTATATGTATGTATATATACATGTTAATGTATGTGTATGTATGTATATGTATGTATATATACATGTTTATGTATGTATATATATGTACATGTATATTTACATGTCTATGCATGTATATATATACATGTATATATACATGTCTATATCTATGTATGTATATGTATCTATGTCTGTATATGTATATGTATACATGTCTATGTAAGTATATATATATACATGTCTAGGTATATATATGTATATATATACATGTCTATGTATATATATGTATATATATACATGTCTATATATGTATATATATATACATGTCTATATACATATATGTATATGTATATGTATACATGTCTATATATGTGTATGTATATATATATGCATGTTTATATATGTGTATATATATATATATAAACATGTGTATATATATACATCTCTCTGTATATGTATGTATATACATGTCTATGTATGTATATGTACATATATACACGTCTATGTATGT
Organism: Acanthosepion esculentum; assembly: GCA_964036315.1. NCBI lineage: Eukaryota > Metazoa > Mollusca > Cephalopoda > Sepiida > Sepiidae > Acanthosepion > Acanthosepion esculentum. Next base: position 36,354,442 of record OZ038520.1, read on the forward strand.
ATATTACATATATACATGTCTATGCATGTATATGTATATATATACATGTCTGTGTATGTATATGTATATATATATATACATGTCTATGTATGTATATTCATATATATACATGTCTATGTATGTATGTATATTTATATATATACATGTCTATGTATGTATATGTATATATATATACATGTCTATGCATGGATAACTATATATATACATGTCTATTTGTGCATATATATATATGTACATATATACATGTTTATATATGTATATGTACATTAAAACATGCATATGTATGTATATGTACATACATACATGCATATGTATGTATATGTACATATATACATGCATATCTATGTATATGTACATATACACTGGCATATGTATGTATATGTATATATACATGCATATTTATATATATGTGCATATATACATGCATATGTATGCGTATATGCGTATATACATGTATATGTATATATATTTACGTATATACATGTATATATATGTACGCAAATATGTATGTGTATATATACATGTATATATATATATATATATGTATATATATACATGTATATGTATATATATATATATACATATATATATATATATATATGTTTTATATTTTAATATCAATTATGTGGTGCAGGTTCAATTTATATTACACGAATCATTCATATGAAAATCAGATTATAATCCTATATATCTGAATATAATTATCGATGTCCTGTTATTACCTGGATGTAAAAAACTTACCTATTTCCCTACCTGAAGATGATCGTATGAAACGATTGAAAACTAGTCGTAAAAAATGACCTGACAAAACCGGAATTTATAAACAAGGATCATAACATTTATTAACGGATTCGAGGAGAATGTATTTTATTATTAAAAATTGTTTGCGAGAGTGATTCTTGCCATTTATATCATTAACTTCATCATATGCTTTTCGTATGAATGATTCGCGTAATATAAATTGAACCTGCACCACATAATTGGTATATATATATGTATATATATACATGTATATATATACATGTATATATATATATATATATATATATGTATGTGTATATATATATATGTATATGTATATAGATGTGTATATATATATATATATGTATATATACATATATATATATATGTATATGTATATATATACACATGTATATGTTTGTATATACTTATATCTATATATATTACGTGTATATGTATGTATATACTTATATCTATATATATCTTCATGTATATGTATGTATACACATATATATATATTTACATGTACAGGTATGTATATATATATATATATATTTACATGTACAGATATGTAGATATATATGTATATATATATATCTACTTATATATGTATGTACGTATATTTGTATATATATCTACATGTATAGGTATATATATATATATATATATGTATATATATATATATATATATATATGTATGTATATATGTATATATATATATCCATGTATCTGTATGTATTTAATATATATATACATATATCTGTATGTATATAAATATATATATATACATGCATATAGATGTATATACACATGTATATATGTATATGTATGTATATATATATATATATATATATATATATATATACATGTATATGTATATATGTACATTTGTATGTATGTATATATATATACATGTATATGTATATATGTACATTTTATGTATGTATATATATACATATGTATATATGTATATATGTAAATGTTTATGTATGTATATATATGTATATGTATATATATATCTATATATCTGAATATATATATATATATATATATATATATATATATATATATATATATATATATATATATATATATATATATATATATGTATGTATATATAGATATATGTATATATAATATGATATATAATATATATCTACACCTATAATTGGCAATCCATTAGTGTGTCCGTGTGTTTGTCACCTTGTTTCCTGATAGTGAGTAAACCGTTAGTCCGATTGGCATGAAAATACATACACAGATCGAAAATTTACGGCATTCGTACTTGACGTCTTCGCATTTTCCGATTGTTCCTCTGATTTTGGAAAAAATCGATAAAACCGATAGTCAGTCGTATATTTTTTCGAAAAAATTCTTCAGTTTTTCAGTGATAGTTTTCACAAATTACAAGTGATATCCACCAAACTCACTTTGAACAATGTCATTACTTCTAGTTTTGAGGTGTTGTTATTTGTTTTAAAAATTGATATCAGTTATCGGTAAAAATCAGTAAAATCGATCACTTTGTGACATCCGATGCAAATCCAATGTAGCTGATATTTGGCTCTGTTTTTCGCAAACTGCAAGGGATTTTCATGAAAATCATGTTTAGGATTAGTTTTATCAACAGTTCTTAGTTGCTGACCTTTTTCTTCAATATCGGTATCAATTATCTGAAAAAATCGATGACATTATATCACTTTTGAGGGAAGTCGATACAATCATATCTTCCTCGGAATTTGGGAATACACCAATCAAACGTATGTTCAACTGAGACGTCTACACTACAGACTCAACAGCTGATTATTATTAAACTCTCGTGACCATGCTTCACATAGCGGTATCTCATTGGCTGAGTGCAGTACGCGATCGCTGATTGGTGTTCGAGACCCTAGGACGCTCGCTGATTGGCACAACCGATTGGCCAGTAATACTTTGCATTTGAACCTGCTGTGCGCAGCTGTGGGACAAAGGTCTCACTTCAGCTCCTGTTACGCCGCCATCCAGTTGATACAATAGGCTCCTTCAACTGATCATTTCTCCTACCGCAAGTTGTTTCTTACGTTTTTGTTTTCCGTTTGTCTGTTTAACTACATTTGTTCAACTACCATAAGCAATTTATTCAGCTGTTTCACTTAAATATCTGCCTTCCCGATTCTGGCTCACGCTTTGCGATACTAAGTTAGACTTTGTACTCCTGCAATTGGGCAACCTTAATCAACCACTACTAGCATCACTTTTCCTCATGCCGCTATGAAGGCAAGAAGGGCCCGCGAGTCCCAGGAGCTGACTACATTGCGACTATCACAGATCACTCAACGCAGCGTCCTCATCAGGCCTCGCAGTCACAAGAGGAGCGTGCCACCTGCTTGGCTGGGAAAGTTGCCTATAGAGCTTCGTTGCGATCAAAGCTCAAGAATGCACAACGGTCGAGAATGAACGCACGGGCTGCAGAATGCGCTTCTGCATGTCGGGCTTCCGAGACTCATCATCAAAGGCTTCTTCGTAACGTAAGAAACTCTGCTGCCACTGCGAAATCAAGGGAAATAGAGACACTTGACCGCAGGCACTCCCATCAGTCCAGGGACGCTGCTGCAACAGCGAGCGCTAGGACTGCTGAAACACCGCTCCGTAGGTCTGTTCGAAATGCTAGGAATACTGACACCACTGCCAGGTCGAAGACAGCTGAAACATTTGACCGCAGGCGCGCCCGTCAATCCAGGGACGCTGCTGCAACAGCTAGGTCGAGGATGTCCGAGACAGAGCTGCAGCGGGCAACCCGAAATGCCTGCAGCGACTTCTTCTGCCAGATACTCCGAGGGCCCACAGACAAGGGCAAACAGACTTTCAAGGGCTGCTACAAACATGGCCGCTGTGCGCTTATTCAAACTCCCCAAGCTCGCCGCATACGCCTCGACGGCAATATTCAGCGCCTTGCGGCCGCCCGTGGCGTTACCTGCCCCAGTAGCTCTTTTTGGTCTTTCTTGGCTTTCAATTACGACCCTGGCATTAACTTAACTACGCGTGACGACATCAATGTAGGGTCCATGACCTGCGTTTGCCAATTCTGCAACGCCCGCAAATGGGTCGCTGAGCCTGCCGGTCTATGCTACTTCTCTCGCAAAGTTTGACTGCCACCTTTGCATGAACCACCTACCCCATTGTGGGGACTAATAGCTGGCTCCCATCTCGACTCCAAACACTTCATTAAAACAATTAGGCAATACAACTCCTTTCAAATGACCTCATTTGGGGCGAGAAGAGGGTTGGATGCCCACTTTCAAAGTACAGGGGCAGGTATACCACCGCATTGGGTCTCTGCTGCTTGAGGAGACCTCTACGCCTAATTTCCTTCAACTGTACTGTATTGCAGACTACAACCCACAGGCCGAAACCCGGATTGGTATTTTGCCGCCGCCGGGAAGAGTTTCTCGCAGGGACGTCATACTACTTCCTTCCTTCAGCATTGTAGTATGACGCCGACAAACGGCCTCATGATGAACACGAACGCCGCTACAATGCTCCTGCGTGCAACGAAGTGGCTGCTATTATACATGGGGAGCAAAACCGCACTCGCGATATTGTCCTCAGATCAAGAGGCGGCGCTCTTCGCAGGATTTCAGAGACCCGTCGATCACATGACGCATTGCAGTCCCCTTTACTTTCCCCTTATGGTGACGATGGCTACCACTTCGACATTCCCCTTCATACTCCGGGTGGCCAACCTAAAACGTCTTCCAAAGCCTTATCGTGCAAGGCCTTCTACTCATACAGGTTCATGGTTAGGTATTGAAACTTCAACCTACTTCATAGATGCAGGGAGCTTTTCCACCAGTTTGTGGTTGACATGACCGCTAAGATGGAATCGGAGAGGCTTTGTTTTATACGGAATCATCAGAAACAGCTGCGCTCAGACTCCTACGTACACTTACGCGACAGGCTTCGAAATGAAGTCAATCCCCGCGACTTAGGGAAGCTGTGCATTCTGCCCTCTATCTACACTGGGGGTGGGGGGCGCGTTACATGCATGAACGCACGCAGGACGCTATGACATACGTTAGACGATATGGGCGGCCAGACTTATTTATAACATTTGCCTGCAACCACAAATGGGTTGATGCGTGAACTCCTACCCGAACAGGATTACGCTCACAGACATGACATTACCGCCCGCGTATTCCGCTTAAAACTGGGAAAACTTATGGACTTAATAGTGAAGGGGTGAGTCCTACAGTGAAAACGCAACCACTATTTTATATTGCCAGAATTAAAACCTTGGCCGACAGTCTTCGGGTAAGCACGGAGCAGCAACACAGCAGCCTCTTATTGCCACCGGTGGCCCTTGATCTCATTGATTTTGCTACGAGTGAGATTCCTGACCTATCAGTGACCTTAACAACTGCGGATCCGTGCGTAAGGTCATAATTCAAACCCCAAAGCAATTTAACTACATAAAATCCCGAGCAACGCCGGTCTTTACTGCTAGTATATATATATATATATATATATATATATATATATATATATATATATATATATATATATTTAAGAAAATGCTGTTTTATAATTTTATTATAAAACAGAGCATTTGCTTAAATACTTGTATCTATAAAAAGAACGTTAAACATATCATAAATGTATATATATATATATATATATACATGTATATGTATGTATATATATGTATATATATATATACATGTATATGTATACATGTATAGACTTCGCCTATCCTAACAATATCAAGTTATACTGACGAACCTAAACGCCGGTGGAAGAAACATTACAGCTTCGCGCCGCGCCTGGGTGTTGACCACGGGCCAACAGCTCAGTGTCACACATATGAATATATATATATTTGTGTGTATATATTAATATATTATATATAAATACATATTTGTGTATATATATGAATCTCTCTCTCTCTCTCTCTCTCTCTCTCTCTCTCTATATATATATATATATATATATATATATATATATATATATATATATACACACACACATGAATATATATGTCTGTGTATATACATATGAATATATATGTGCGTATATATAAATATATATGTGCGTATATATAAATATGAATATACATGTATTCATGTATATATATACATATGTATTCATGTATATATGTGCATATATTTATAGATTCATGCGTATATATATGTTTATATATTTTTGTATGTCTATATGTATATATGTATATATATATTTGTATTTCTATAGATACATGTATGTGTATATATGTATACGTAGAATGAGAGCGATGTACATTAAAATAATCGCTTGAAAATATAACGAAACTGTAGATTTAACTTTAATTGTTTATAATTAAAATTATAAAGTTATTCATTTTTTAAATTGAAATTTCTGTGTCTTGATGTAATCATATTTTCATAAAAAGAAAAATTATATTTTGCTCTACTGTTTGTATCGAGCACTATTTTTCTTTAAAATAAAATTACCTCGAAGTACACTTGATTTTAAATCTTAGTGTTCTTATTTTTGGTATATGTACATTGTCTCGCAATTACGGTCGAACACTCTTAATCTTTATGTTTGAATAAAAATCTTAAAAATATGGTAGAAACATGTGTATCGGACCGTGGGGGGCGAAGATGTGAAGAGATATCAGAAGGTTAAACTTTCCTGCTGGCGGGTCCAGCTACATGAGAAAAACAAACAAAACCGATATACATGGGTAAACAAATATATATTAATAACAAAACAAGTTAAACAAAGACATGGACTGCTACATAGAGTTTGTATGGAGAAATTATGTGTGTGTGTTGTAAGTGTTCGTACGTACGTGTATTGTTCTTAGCACGTTCCCGGAATTTGGGAAACGCTGTATCTGTGAGAAGTCACATATTGGCCTAAGTGAAAAAGAGAGAGATTTTACCTCGCATCCGCGCGAGGTAGCGGCCCAAGGCCTAAGTCGAAAAAGAGAGAGAGAGAGAGAGAGAGAAGGGTCAGCCAGTATTTATAGCCAGGAGAGAGAGACCCCTGTTGAAGGATTAAAGAACTGAGGAGGAGCTAACTGCGACACATGTTTCAGTATTTCTCTGAAGAACTTTCCAAATACCAACGAAGGGAATTATTTCGTAACATTAAAGCAAAAAACACAGCAACTTATACAAATAAACAATATATTCTAATGAAATCGGTAAAACAGGAAATTTTTATAAATTAGCACCAACGGACTACAACTTAAAAATGATTTAAATAAGAAGTATAAAAAGGCTACTAATAATCACATGTATATGGTGGAAAACATTAATATTAGTAGTAAAAAATCACAGATATACTGAATATTAATGATAGGGTAGGTAAACTTGTTAAAAAGGTCGCTATATAAACATAAAGGATCACAAACCCGATTTTGAAGCTATCAACCTTACCCGACCTGAAATCAGCAGAATTTGTAAGAAAATCCTGGAAAGGTTCATACAACAAACGAAGGATTAAAACTTGGATCAATACCAAAGAATTTACTAATTGGTTTACTAATATCAAGGAGAAACCAAATTGTACACTAATGCAGTTTGATATTGAGAATTACTACAAATCAATATCAAAGGAAATTTTCACGAATGCAATGGATTTTGCTACCCAATACTCTGACATAACAGATGTAGAGAAAAACATTATTATGAATGCGAAAAAATCTGTACACATTCATAATGGCGATCAATGAATTAAAAATTTTAATGACCACTTCGACATTACAATGGGATCAAGTGGTTTTACATTATATAATCTTGCTGTATATCGTGAAATTAGTATAAATGACATTGGATTGTACAGAGACGGACTTATGGTGGTAAGAAATTCTACGAACTTTAAAAGTGATAAAATTAGAAAACTATTAGATAGTGAATTTAAATGCCTAAACTTGAAAATTACTGTAAATACTAAAATGAAAAAAGCTAAACTTCCTTTGATATAACACAAGATTTAATAAATAATGTATACCTTCCTTACAAAAAGCCCAATACTAATCCTTTGTTTACACAGCCCAAGCCTAATCATCCTTCATCTATTATTAAGCATATACCTTCATCTACTGAAAAAAGAATAAGTACAAATTCAGCAAATGAGAAAATATTCTATGAACATAGTACGAGGGTCATTCAATAAATAAGGTGAATTTTTCGGTATAAGGACTTCTAATACAGATAGAAGATTACTTTTTTTTAATTTTTCAACGTAGTCTCCCAGCACTGTCACACACTTTTCCCATCTGTGCACAAGCTTCGTATTCTCTCAGCGAAAAAAAATCTTTGGACTGATGTCTCAGCCAGTCGCTCACAATACTTTTGACTTCATCGTCACTTTTAAACTTCGTGCCTCTCGTAAACGCTTTCAAGGGACTAAACAGGTGAAAGTCTGAAGGGGCAAGGTCTGGGCTGTAAGGGGGATGAGGGAGCAGTTCCCAGCCCAGCTCGTTGATGGTCTGCACCGTTTGAGCTGCTGTGTGAGGCCTTGCGTTGTCATGATGCAAGATGACTCCTTCTGACTGATGACCCCTGCGTTTGTCCCAACAGATAAGCTCAAAGTCCTTGAAATGTCATCCACTGTCACCCTTCTGTCAGACTGAATGAGGTCATTGACTAATTCGATCACCTCAGGAGACCTCCCTTCCATAGGCCTCCCAGGCCTGTCTTCATCCTCAACACTGCTCCGTCATTCTTTAAACAATTTAGCCCACTTGTAGACATTTTTTTGGCTGAAACATGTGGCACCATACACAGCTGACATTCTCCTATGAATTTCAACTGGTTTGCACCCTTCAGCAACCAAAAACTTGATAACTGACCGCTGTTCAATCCTGGAGCATGCTTCTTGGTCGGCCATCTTTGTTAATCGCCAAAACTCTCAAAGTTTTTTTTTAATCTGCAAAAGAGATTAAATCCACGTGAAAAAGAAGTAAAACAAAAAAAAGTAAGCTGCTATCTGTATTAGAAGTCCTTATACCGAAAAATTCATCTTATTTATTGAATAACCCTCGTAATTTTTTTATAATAATGCTCTAGAGCATAGTGGCGATAAATGCCTAAAACTTAATTATATGAAATTGGACACCACAGAAAAAATAGAAATAGAAAAATCATTTGGTATACCTCCCTACAACCAAATGGTAAGAAATAAGTCAGGACAAAAGTTCCTTGCATAATTGACTAACATTTTCCTATAGATAATAAACTCGGTACAATTTTTAATAAAAATACCCTAAAATTAAGTTACAGTTGTACTGAAAAGTTAGAAAGGATTATTAAGAAACATAATGCTAATCTCTTAAATAAACACTTATACCAAAATAAAAAAAAGAAATATAGATCCTAAAATAAAAATAAATACAGATAAAGAAAAGTTATATAACTATAGAAATCCTCAAAACTTTCCTCTCAATAATAAATGCCGTATTAAAACAATAATTTATCAATGCAATATCTGATTTATTGAAGATCCAGACATAGTTAAATTCTACATTGGATATACACGAAATAAATTCAAAAGAAAATGGAACCAACATCAAACGCCCTTTAATAATAATAAATACCGGAATCAAACGTCTCTATCTAAATATTCTGGCACTTAAAAGAGACCAATAAAACACCAACAGTAAAATGAAAATTAATAAGATAAGCTAGAGTTTGTAGGTCATTAAATGATCCATGTCCTTTGTCCATACATGAAAAATTATATATTATTAAGTTTCTGAAAAATAAAAATTTACGAAATCAAAGAAATGAAATAGCTATTCTTTGTAGGCACTGTCAAATATTTTCCTTAAGTAATTAGTTTTGAAAAAAAATAAAGAATAGAAATGGAACAGACATTATTATATTTGATCATTAATTAATAATTAAATTCTAATATATTTATTTGTAAAAATACCGTATAGTCTATTAATTATTAGAAGGTCGAATGGATACTGTAAGAATAAAATTCAGTTAATAAAATTAAAATATTAAAAATAGGTCTTACACATATTGAAAAGACCCTGGTAGAAAAACTTTTTGGATAAAAATATGAATTAGGCTGATGAATAAAAATGCCAAAATTTTTTTGTCATTGAAAACCCAGACAACTCACTGAATAACGGAAGTATACGTTTGTTAGCAGGCACCCCCACTCCACCTAATCTGAACTTGAATTTGTAACATATATTGGCTACATAAAATATCTAAGGAAATTATAAGCCAACCATCCTTAAATTAAAATAGATTTTCATTAACCTTAACAATTCATAATATCAATATTTCTTAAAAAGTTATTCCCAGCATTGCTTGACAATGGAACGAGACTATGGATTTTAAGTTTAATTTTTATTTTTATAATTACATTTATAGATTTAGTTTCAGTTTTGAAACAATGGAAATTTTCTGTGTTGCGATGGAATCATATTTTTAAAAAGAAAAGTATAATAATATTTCATATATATATATATATATATATATATATATATATATATATATATATACTACGTGTACCGTTTCTCCATTCTTGAAACTAAACACCATAGTACAGTACATAAACGTAATGTCCAACCTTCTTCCCACAATTATTAAGCATATCCCGAAAGTCATTGAGTGTAGACTGTCAAGGAATTCCTCATCTAAAGACATATTTAAGTAAAAAAATAAAGCATATGAAATGGTATTAAATAAGGAAGGGCACAAAAACAAGTTGATCTTCAACCCGCAACCGAACCGACAAGTGAGTAGTAAAAACAAGAGTTATTATTTAGTTCAACCCCCCTTTCAATCTAGAAGTGAAAATAAATATATTTTTCAAACTGTTAAATAAGCATTTCCCCAAAACCTCTATCCTATAAAAACTTTTTAATAGAAATATTCTAAAACTAAGTTACTGCATTATAAAAAAGCACAATACGAGGAAATTCAAGACAGTCACTAATAGCAACACGACTAATACAATCCCCTGTAACTGCAGGAACAAAAATAAGGGCCCTTTGGAAGGTAGCTGCAATGTTGCGATCGTGTTATAGTAATCGGTCGTGAAGGATCCCGTGGGACAGAAGTATACATAGGGTGCACTGAAGCCGCGTTTAACAACCATAAACCCTCCTTCAAACTGGAGAGCCACTGCAGTTGCACGAAACTGGCAAACTATTAACCTTCCGTAAATATAAGAATTATTTTTTAAAATCTCTGGATAATATTGTTAAGGATGTAAACAAGTCTGATAAAATTTACGTTAAATCAGAAAAAAACAAGATTTTGACACTTTAATTAAAAATACTTTGACTAAAAACAATAAGAAAATTGTCACTACAACTTTTAATCTAATAGATATATTTAACTAATTGCGCTAGCAAATCCATAACTGACAAGTTATCTATCAGTGACCGAGTCAGTAAACTACATGCTAAAGAAGCATATATTCTATTAAAGGATCATAAACCGGACTTCAGAACCAAGACATCTACACGACTAATTAACCCTACCAGACCAGAAATCGGAAGAATTAGCAAAACCAACTTGGAAAATACTAACAACTCTATTAAACTTGCGGATGCGGATAACCTTATCTTGAATTCCCTTGAACCAGTTAATAAAACTGGTTCAAGGGAATTCAAGATAAGGTTAACTGTACCATCATACAGTTCGATATTATTGAGTACTATCCCTCCATCTCCAAAGACCTTTTCACTTTGGCCTTGGAATTTACCCAGGAATATTCCAACATTTTCGATAACGAACTGGATATTATTTTAAAATGCAGAATTTCTCTTCTGATCAATTACGAGGAACAAGGGACTGAAAAGAATCCCAACGATTACTTCGACATCTCAATGGGCTTGTTAGACTCACCCGAGGCCTCCGACCTGGTGGGCTTATTTATTTTATTATATAATTTAAGTGCCTATGTCTGCGTAGATACTAATAATATAGGATTATATAGAGATGATGGCTTGTTAATAGTAAAGGATTATACTAACATTAAAGTAGACAACTTTAGAAAAATGATCCATATGGAAGGGCTTAGATCTTAAAATTAAGATAACTACCCATATTAAACAAATAGACTTCCTAGATGTTACCCTAGACCTTAACAATAGTTCTTTCCAATCTTTTATGAAGGTTAATGCGGACCCTGTATACATACACCCTAATTTTAACCATCCTCCATCAGTTATTAAACACATACTCTCTTCCATTGAATTTAGGATCAGCGCAAACTCTTCTAGCAAACAGGTCTTTGATAAGCATAGTGAATTTTTTACAAGTATGTCCTTAGAAATAGTGGTTATAAACGTACTACTATTAAGTATAGAGATCCCATTAATTATGATCATAATAAGAAAAATTGGAAATTATTAAATTAAATTTAATAATTTCAAATTTTATTTGAATCATTGGAATTCCTGCTGTTACATCTGCTGGTATTAGTATTATTATAATTATTATCATTTTCTGCATCATTGCTATACATCTTGTTAATAGGACAGGATTAATCTCTTAAATTAAAGGAATGAACTTACAGTTAAGTTTAGATATAGTTCATTCTTTACCTTGCAATATAAGTAATAATATGATGAATGATAAATAATGATATTGTAAGTTAGTTATATAATTATTCTTTATTTTATTTCTGTATTTTTATTGTAACCCTACCACTGACGTTAATTATTACCTAACCTCTATTTGCTAGCGATTTAATCTATGACACAGTTAATGATTATTTGGCGTTTGATATTGAATACTTGTGATCGGTTGTGCATTAATTTTGCATGGACTCAGAATTCGAAATTGTTATCTATGCATACATGTGCGTATGTATGTATGTGTGGTTGTTTGTATATCTGTTAATATGTGTGTATATACATATGTACATATATTTGTATGTATGTATATGTGTATCTGTTTGTATATATATATATATATGTGTGTGTGTGTGTGTGTGTGTGTGTGTTTGTATGTATATGTGCATATATTTGTGGATATGTGCACGTGTTTATATTTGTATATATGTGGGTGTCTTATTTGTATGCTTGTGTATATTTTCGTCTGTACATGTGAGTTCGGTTGTTCGTAATTATGCGTACGTATATATATATATATATATATATATATATATATATATATATATATATATGTGTGTGTGTGTGTGTGTGTGTGTGCGCGCGCGCGCGCGTGTGTGTGTGTGTGTGTGTATATATATATATATATGCATATATATGTCTTTTTTTCTGTTGCTTTGTTTATATCCCAATATGTGTATTTCAATTACGTATATGTATGCATCATATATATGTATGTATAGGTATATACGCTTTCCTTTTTTTCCCTTTATATACCAGTATGTATGTTTGTGTATGTGTTGCGGTTGTGTGAAGATGTTAAGAGATATCAGAAGGTTTGAATGATCAGAAGGCTTAAAATTATGCGTGTTCATAATCTTCCATCTACAACAATTAATAAAAGACAAAAATAATGATTCAAAACATAACAATTGAATTTATTAAGTATTTGATGTACATGCATGTGAACTGAAAGGTTAGACAGAGTTGTGTCTCTTAGACTAGGTAATATTTGTACCTAAACTCATAGCGAATAAGTTGATTATTAAAATGTAGTTTAGAAGAGTGTTTGGAATTGTGTATTGTGCAAGTTGGATAAAAGTTCAGAATTATACTTGCATGAAATGATGTACAGTTCTTTTACGTCTGACTGCATTAGTCAAGAGTCACATTTTGGCAGCCGAGTTGAGACGCGAGAGAGAACCAAGAGGGAGCGGGACGAAAGAGAGAGCGAGAATCACTCGTGTTTGGCTTTTTATAATTTTGTTGTATCAGGTGGGAGGCTGCAACTGAGTCGGCGCTAAAATAGATCTGTTGCGTGGGGGTGATTTGTTCGATCGAAACTGACCAATCAGCGAGCTACATTGAAGGTGATTAACCAATGAATGCCTGTTGATTACTTTGTAAGTATGATGTTGGTAAAATCGTAACAGGAAGAGTGCATTTCCTAGCAGGGATTAACTGGGTGTCGTGGAAGATTCCACAAAATACCCACTGGAGATTAAAAGTTGCGGGTACTAAAACTTTTAATATGTAAAAATATAGTGCTTGTGGGCATGTGTCACAAGTGTGGTTAAGATTAATTCTGAAATGTGTGCGGTGTGTAGCACTGTGAGTGAATGGGTGTCGATGTAATGTACGCGTGAATGTGCTGTCATCGTAATGTACGCGTGAACTGTCAGCTGACGTTATCTTGAGTAGAATGCCCAAGTGTGTTGAGAAGAATCGCCGAAATTTATTGAGAATGTTGAGAAGCTAGCTTAATTTTCTAAAGATCTACGTAATTCAGTGAGTCGAATTCGTACAGGTGATGTTGAGGTTGCAATGTCATGGCGAGGTTAAAAAATAAAATTCGCTTATTAGTGATTAAGTAAATCTTTACAGCAAATTTTATGTGAAAGATGCGTCGTAAATGTTGTTCGAGACAGTGAGTCGTCCGAAGAATGTGTTTGAGGCATGGTAAGCAAGCAGTGAGCAATGGCGTGAAAGAGTCTCCACGTGGTGCACAATAGTTGTACGCGCGCACTTTTTGAGTTTCAGGACTGAATAGGATCCGATTGTAATGACCAGTAGCATGTAGTGAGAGAATGTAAAATTTGCAATATTAGTAGCGACGAATTATGTGCATGCAAATTCTCACAGTGATGTCGCATCGTATGTAATGGAACAATGAGTCGTCCAGAGAAAAGTGTACGTTCATTCCAGTGAAACTTGAGTGTTGCTTCCATGTCAGAATAATGCTGTGCAGTAGAAAATACCGTAGAAAGTTGTCTGAAAATGCAGGCTTGTTGTCACTTGTCACCGATATTTTGAAATAATTAATTTTCGTCATATTTAGCGGTTATGTTATTGCTCTGAAAGAAAAGGGTGTACAGCGTGCGTATTAGGATATGTTGAAGAGTTTCCTTAGCGTCTCTGTGAATTATACGTATCGGACAATTGAATTGCCGACTTCTTTTGAGAGTTGTTTAAAAGTTTCAGAGTGAGGTCATCTGACGGCCTGTTGAGAAAACTTGCCAAGTTGGTCTGGTGTCTGATATTTAGTCTGTGTGTACGCACGTAGTGATGAACAATAAATTTTGGTTGAGACGTCGGAGTTATCAATTATGTTGAGACGTCAGGGTTGCCAGTTTTTTTTTTTTTTTTGTAGGAACGTTGGTGTACCAATTTTTGCTGCCGCAGAGTTAAACATCGGGTTTAACACTTCCGTTGTTGCTGGTAGTTTGAACGTCGATGGTACCAATTATGTTGGTTTAAATGTAGTTGATTTTACTATTCATTGGTTAGAGCAGGCTTGAACGTTGTTAGTCACCAATTCTGTTGGTGTTTGTTGTAGAGTTATTTCCTCAGTGGAACTGTATTTGGACTAAATTCGGCCCTAAATAGGTTCAACGTTCAAAAACGTTAGGAACTTGTTATAAATAGTATTACGCAGAGTAATCTAGTTGTGGTAGCTGACTACTTTCGTATTCGACTCCCGTCGACCCTCACTGACTCCTACTTATATTAGATGGGAGAGTCTATTATCTATAGACTAGGTGTGTTTCACCCTAACACTAAAACTTTACTCCGTAGGAGTAAAACAGTTTTCTTAATTTTTTATTTTATTATTATTATTATTTTTTTTTTACAGAAAAGGAAGAAAAAGAAACAAAAAAACTTCATTTTTTTAGCAACATCGTAGCGTATCTCCTACGTTTTGGATCCATTTTCCAATGATCAGTTGCCTTTCTTTTTCTCTTGGATCGGCGTACCTCAGGTAACACCGTTGCTGACGTTGGTAGATCAAATGAATCAAAAATCACCTCCATTGGTGTTTCTTCCGCGGGACCGCTGTCAACCACGTCTGAAGAGCGTCGTCTGATCTGGTTAATGTGCCGTCTGCACGTGAATTTTTCACCTTTCACGAAGTACATCATGTTGCCAATCCGCTTTTCTATTTTTCCAATCTCCCAGAATGATTTATTCTGTTTATATACCTTAAAGTATACTTTTTCACCAGGATTGTATTTCTTTACTTGAATAATTTTTTCTCTATCTGGCTTTGTCTTTTTTGGTAATAACTTGTCGAAGACAGATCTTACCTGACGTGCAAACATCACCTCGGCTGGCGATTGTGAGGCTGGTGTTGCGTTATTTGGGGTAAGTCTGTATAGACTTTTTTTTTTACGTATACCGTCGGAGCTGCTCAATCACTATAGTCAACTTTTTTTTGAGTACACCGGAATTCTCTAATCTGTCCAATTCTTTATCTATCTGTTCCATTGAGGCAAACGGCACATTCCTTTTCTTTTTGAATATCACCTGAGCGTTTTCTTTTAGAAAGAATTTTGCCTCCATCTTGGTACATGTTCCCAACCCTGGAGAAAAAACAATAGGAAATGTTTCCTTAAGTTTCTTTATTAATTTTTGGGCTTCGGAGTTTAAACTTTTTACCTTGTAACAGAAAGACTTTATCGGTAGATCCCATAATTGAAATTCTGTTATCCAATTCGTACCAAGTAAGTTCGTAATATTTTCCATGACAAATAGTTTAACTTTTCGCGTTTTTTTTATTTAACGTGACGTTTGTAACAAGTTCTCCAATAAATTGTATTTTTTCTCCCGTCACTGACTTCGCGATTTTCTTTGTCTTCATTAAAGTTGGTTTCCCCAACTTCTTCCACGTATGCAAATTTATGATAGAGAGATCCGAACCAGTGTCAAGTTGCATTTTTATTTTTTTATTACTTATTTCGACCTTAACAAATTTTCTAGTTATTCCATCGTTTACCTCGTTGGACTTTAGTTTTCTTATTTTATTTCCTTTATTTTTTGACTGGCAATGTGTGCTTTTATGCCCAACTCTTCCACAGTTGAAACATTTTTTATTCCTAAAATCGCATTATCTGTACCAGTGTAGTTCACCGCAAGCAAAACATGGCTTCGGGAGTTTTTGTTTGTTTTTCTCTGGTATTTCACTTTTTGCTTGATAATCTGCAATCTTATAATTCTTTTTGTCAGACTGACTTTCTTCTTTGTAGCGTATTTTCCTTACATGCGAAACGCCAGACTGTTCTATCTTTTTTGCGTCTTTTTTACGCTAACATATCTTGTGCAGTCTTCTGCCAATTTCTGTACCGCAATACTTGGATTGCTTTCCAATTTTGCCAGTACTAATTTTCTCAACTCTGCGTCTTTTTCCGCTACCAGCTCCTGAACAAATACAAAGCACTTAAAATTGTCTGCGCTTAACTCTGCCAGCTTGAATTCTTCACAATGCTTATTCACATTGGCTGCGTACGTTATATAGTCATGTTCGTCATCTTTCATCAAATTCAAACATTTCCACCTCTTGTGGAACAAAGATTTCTTTTTACTAAATAATTCACTTAATATATTTACCGCCTCGGTAAATGTCAACTCGTTAGTTTTTTTCGGTAAAATGTAGTTTACCAATTTGTTATGCTCAGCAGTTCCTAATTTGCTTAAAAGAAGCCTAACCTTCTTTCCTTCAGACCACGAGTAGCAGTCCTCGTTATACACGTCCGTATATTTTTTATAATATTCTTCAAAAGTTATCTCTGTACGTGAATATTTCAATTCAATTCCATATTGTATTCTCTGGGAAAGAATAATTTTGTAGACTTTCCTTTTTTCCCCTTCCCAGTTCTTTCCAGAATTTTGTTTTGAAACTCCCCATGCATCTGTTCCATTTTTGTTGGAATTGCATTTGTCTATTGAAAGTTTCCTCCTGTAACCGCATCTGGAATGTTTTTTGTTGTTCTATTTTCGTTTGTTGTTCCAACTGGAACTTAAAAAATTCATGGAATAGACTTTTGCATTCCTCTTTTTTTTTAAAATTTACACAATGCCTAAATACTGTAGAGGGGTTAAACGAATTTGCAATTCGTGCCCTATTTGAGCAAACTGTCTTATCAAGAAAAATATTTCTTTTCTCAGTTGAGAATACGACAGATTTTTTCGTCACTAAATTGACGTCTTGGCTTGCGAAAAACTTTGCCAAGTTTTTTTTTTTTTTTTTAAGTGTAAATCCGAGACTTTGTCGCCCACGTTATTTGTGGCGAACAAAATTTTCTTCCTCCGTATGAGTGCGAATTTCGTCGCCAAAACCACTGTGGCGAACGAACTTTTTCTTTCTCCGTATGAGTGCAAATCCTCGCCGCCAATGTTTTTGTAGCGAACGAATTTTTTCTTCCTCCGTATGAGTGCAAATCCTTGCCGCCAAAGTTGTTGTAGGGTTATTTCCTCAGTGGAAACTGTATTTGGACTAAATTCGGTCCTAAATAGGTTCAACGTACAAAAACGTTAGGAACTTGTTATAAATAGTATTACGCAGAGTAATCTAGTTGTGGTAGCTGACTACTTTCGTATTCGACTCCCGTCGACCCTCACTGACTCCTACTTATATTAGATGGGAGAGTCTATTATCTATAGACTAGGTTTGTTTCACCCTAACAGTGTTAAACGTCAAGGTGTTCAATTGTTGGCCGAGATGCGAACGTCGGTGTTACCATTTATGTTAGTGTAAACGTCGGGATTACCAATTTCTGGTTGTTGGCATAAGCGTCGACGGTCATCACTTACGTTGCGGCCTTTCTTAAACGTCGGGGAAACCAATTATGTTCGGTCGCAAACGTCGGTGATCATCAATTTTGTTGCTGTTCTTGCTATAAGCGTCGGGGTTATTAATTATGCTGCTATAGCCTGTTTAAACGTTGTTGTCATCAATTATGTTGCGGTTGTGTGAAGATGTTAAGAGATATCAGAAGGTTTGAATGATCAGAAGGCTTAAAATTATGCGTGTTCATAATCTTCCATCCACAACAATTAATAAAAGACAAAAATAATGATTCAAAACATAACAATTGAATTTATTAAGTATTTGATGTACATGCATGTGAACTGAAAGGTTAGACAGAGTTGTGTCTCTTAGACTAGGTAATATTTGTACCTAAACTCATAGCGAATAAGTTGATTATTAAAATGTAGTTTAGAAGAGTGTTTGGAATTGTGTATTGTGCAAGTTGGATAAAAGTTCAGAATTATACTTGCATGAAATGATGTACAGTTCTTTTACGTTTGACTGCATTAGTCAAGACGGGAGTTCTTTAAGAGTCACATTTTGGTAGCGGAATTGAGACGCAAGAGAGAACCAAGAGGGAGCGTGACGAAAGAGAGAGCGAGAATCACTCGTGTTTGGATTTTTATAATTTTGTTGTATCACGCGGGAGGCTGCAACTGAGTTGGCGCTAAAATAGATCTGTCGCGTGGGAGTGATTTGATTGGTCGAAACTGACCAATTAGCGAGCTAGATTGAAATTTACTTATACATACGCCTTTGTGTATAATGATGTGAATGTGTTTGTCCTGTCAATTGAAAATTCCCTTTCCTCACTTATTTGAATTCTGACTTCATATATCAAATATGTGTAGCGATCGGTGATACTTTTTTTATCACCATCTAACTTCACTGATAAATTGCGAACAATAATAATTTATAAATATTTTTTCTCCTAGTTTTATTTGTGAATAATCTTAAAATAATATTAAACTTGACGCTTGATTAACTTTAGAATTTGAAAATTTTCATTATAAATTCAACTATTAATTTAAGTTTAATTTTTATATTCATTTCTAATTTAATTTAATCTGAACTTTAATACACTAATAGTTTGTACTTATACCAGAGTATGTTTTGATATTAATTACCATATACTTGCATTCTGATTGGTCATCGTAGGTTACGTAACAAACTTTCCCCTACGGGGGGGGGGGGCTTTTGAACTCATAAAATTATTTGTTTTCCATTTAACATCATCACCAGCAGTGTTGAAACAAAATTGTAACTTTTTTAGTGATCTTATAACATGTATATGTTATAAATTTGAATATATATATATATATATATATATATATATATATATATATATATATATGAACAGCAGGGAACAGCCAATTTTCATTAGTAACTGAAACAGACTTTTCTTGCTAACAACATCGAACGTCTTTGACCGATCAATGACGGCGATCTATAGTGGTGTTGCAGACTGGCGAATGTATTTTATAGCGATCAGAAGGATTTTTAGTGTTGGTGTTCTAAAACATTCGTCCACAACAATTAAAGAAAAATATTAGAAACAAATCATGCAAGAAGATTGAAAGCGAAGACAAACATTAAATGTACAACAATAACATTGGTTTATATACAATTCAAGAATACAATTGAGTTGAACTTTGATGGATAAATGAGAATAGATGTATTTGGCTGTGTAGAATATTACTGTGAATGTTTCAACGTGTTTGCAATTGTTACTTAGATTTAGAAGTGTCCAGTTACATATGAAATTGTCCTTTGTGCTAGTTCAATTATTAGTGTGTGTACGTAAATTTGCTTGTATTATTGTTCAGAATTGGTAGGAGTTGCGTACCTTTAGTTGTGTGAGAATTTCATTGTTTGTTTACTAATATTTATTAAGTAGTGAGTAAAATGTCACTTTTTAAAGTATTGTAAGCGATGTTTAGATAGCGTTCCTAGGAGAGATAGAGCGTGCTTGTGGTTTGTTGAGTCAGAGATATTTTGCGCGGCAAAGGTGTGGTTAGTCAGAGTTTTGACTTGCGTGGTTCAGTTTGGCATCTCTCTAGGAATGGAAGTCTGACTGTTTGAAGCGATCAAGAATTTCCTATTTATAGATATCTGGACAAAAAAGGTAGGCTCCAGAGGCTTGCGCGCGAAAAGGCATTTTCACGTGAATTTGCTACAGTTCTAAGGCTTTTAACCAATAGGAAACTTCGTTTGCTGAAACTAGTTTTGATTGGTTGATAGATATTTTTGGTGCGAAGTGGATTATGCTGGAGGGGTGAAAGGTTAGTATGGATTATTCTCTCAGTGGCATTTTTTGTTCACAACATTTCTCCCAGATGGTGATGTAGAGAAAAAACTGTAGGACTATTGGCGCTAAATCATGTAAACGCTTCTTCAGTGACGGAATTTTCTCTTTAGTAAAATTCTAGGTGGTGCTCTAGCTGTTGTCCCTTTTATTTGTCTTTTTCCGTAATTAATTTTCTTATCTTTGATTTTAGAGGTGCAGACTTCTTCGTTGTTTTACCAGTTGCTTGTTTAATGTCCTCATACATGTTCTGGGTGTTGCTGGTGTCGAATGGATGCTATCTGACAGTTGGAGTCAGTAGTCATTTGCACAATGAAATATATATGAGTCATCCCATCTCAAATCAAATAACAGCCACAGATGACCTCAGAAAAACCCTTGGAAAATTCACAGGCGTTCCTTGATTAAATACCAAATATATTAGATCTGTATTTTTAATGGTTATAAAATTCTACCATCTTGAAATTTCACTATATTTTTGCATTTTCCTAGATAAGACTTTCAACAAAATTCTGATATTCATAGCTCCAAGGATATTGTTTATATGAATTTTAAACAAAAATATAAACAGCTTAGGGGCTTCATACATAATTTTAGTTTTTATAAGGACCTGAAAATGACCAAATTGCCAACATGTGCTATCCCTTTTGAGAGCTTCTTGTTAATAAAGTATGTCAGATACAGCATCCAATTTAGCATTCTTGACATTATTATATTATTATAAATTATTTCTATCCAGTAACTGTTGTGGCCTGTTAGGGGCCAGAAAGAAAGACACAGAAAGAAGAAGGTAGGTTGAGCAAGTGTATTGAAATAACCGAACCATATATACAAAATAAGAGCGTTATCAGTCAGCAGATAGAAGTGTCCGTCCGAACTGTCAGGTTACGCTACGTCTCGACAGCCTCCCTTAGGAAGACTCACAGGTTAGTATTTATGAAGGAGGAAAGAATTCATTCTAATGTAGATAGGTCACCATAACACCCCCCTCCTAAAATCTTAACTCTACAGGAGTCTGAAGAAAAAACATTTTTTTTTCCATTTTTTATATTAAAGTTCTGAGGCTGTAAAAAGTTTCACAAAAATTAATCCTGAGGAATATTTTTATAGAAAGTTTACCAACTTTTGAGTGGTTTTCCTCTGCTTGACTTGTTTAATTGATAGAGAAAACAAGCGTTTCCTTTTTTACAACTGGCAAGGTATTTAAAACTTGGCTGACTTATTTTACAAAGTTCAATGTAGAATAACTTTGAGAACTTTTATTTGTTTGTAGTCTCAATAGGATTGAAAACTATTAGATCAATTGCATTCCTTTTTCTCTTAGAACAGCGCATTTCGGTGGCTGCTAGAGTGGGGTCGGAATATCAAAAGTGTTGTATATGACATCCATAACTATTTCCTCAGGAAGCCTGCTATCAGATTCGTCAGTTAGGTGTTTCCTAAGTTGATTGAGATGTCTTTTATGTGTAGATTGTGGACCCTTTATATACCATGTTCCCAACTCTTCTTTCGATCGTATCCATCTTCCAAAAAGATTTGTTGTCTTTGAAAATTGTGAAAAAAACTTTTCCCCCGGGGTTATATCGTCTTGGAGGTACGATGCTTGATCTTCCTGGTTTCATCAGTTTCGGGAGTAATTTATCGTAAACGGACTGTATCTGACGTGCGAACATTACTTCGGCTGGAGATTGTGAAGCTGGTGTTTTGTTATTAGGTGTAATTCTGTATACTTGAAGAAATTGTTGAAGGGCTTTTTCAGTTGGTGTAGCCCTAGCTTTTTTCAAAGCTCTTTTCAAAGTATCCACAAATCTCTCAGCCTGTCCGTTACACCTCGGATGGTACGGAGCGGTAGTGATGTGTTCAATCTGATATGTTTAACAGAAGTCTCTAAATTATCCCGACGTAAACTAACTTCCATTATTGGGCACTAAGGTGTCCACTACTCCGAATCTAGCGAACAGTTCATGTAGAAATTTTATAATCATTTCTGTAGTTGGGGTTTTGCATCTGAGTACTTCGGGCCACTTCGAGAAACTGTCAACTACAATGAGGTAGTAATATCCTTCTAGCGGGCCCGTGAAGTCAATGTGAATTCTAGACCAAGGTAGATCCGTTTTGGGGCCAGGGATGGAATTTAATAGGAGGTGCCTTCGCTGCCAAGGCACAGCCTTTACATGATTTCACAGCGTTTTCTGTATCTTTGTCCATGTTTTGCTAATAGACATAGCTAATGGTAATAATTTGCTAGTCCAAGGAAGCTCTGCAACGAATCGATGTTATTGGGTACCGGCATGTCTTTAATCGCGGCAGCCCATTCAGGTATTTGATTTTTTCCATGAAAAAAATCACATTTGGTCTCTTTAAGTTTGAATCCGTAATCTTGAATCTTAGCAAAAACTTTGTGGACGTGATCCTTTTGTTTGACTACGCTTTGGCTTTTCATCAGAATGTGTCATCTAAATAAGTGAATTTTTTACGAATTTTTTGTGTTCATTTGTGCCAAGTTTCCTCAGAAGACGACGTACTTTTTTTCGAGTCATTCCAATTTGCATAATCTGTAGTATATAAGTCCTCATATCTCCTAAAGTATGATGCAAAGGTTATGCCTTCCTCGGGAATGTATGAAAAATTCTCTATCGCGCTCCAAATGATGTTTTGCGAAAAAGAAAATTCGTTTTCGATAGGATTACTACGGCTTGTCAGTTCTAAAACTTGCTTTTGAAATTTGTCGCTCTTGATTTTCCTTTTAGGTTTGCAGAAATAAATTTTCTATTTTTTCCTGTTGAGAGAACAGATGTTTTTGCCACTTCTCTTCCATTCTTTCTTGAAGGTGTAATTGCTGTACATTCTGGTATTTTACAAGATCTAATAAAATACTTTTGAAATCCTCCATGATAAGTGTGTCTTCTTTTTTCGATTTTACTTTTCTGTTTTTTTCCAGAATCTTTTCAAATGAAAAAACTGTGACGAAAAAAAATAAAAATTTCTCGTAGATCCACTGTTAAAACAAATTGGCAATTACACGTAGTTCTTTTACGGAAAACTCGTTGAGTTATCAAGCAAACGTCATGCCAACTGTTCCAACTGTCAGGGTTTCAATTCTCGGTAGTGGATGCGCACTGCTGATGAGTCCCAAATATAGGATGAAACAGCCGTCCAGTGCTTTCTGCATTCTGTTGAGGTTTCTTCCAGACTCAATGAATTACTTAATTACAATTATCAAATCCTCCTAACAATTTCTATAATGTGTATATCATTGCTTGATCCGGCTTCTAATGCTTCAGTTTGAGTGGCTTGGTGATAGTAGTCGTGGTTCCTGGGGGCACAGTCATATGGTTACAGAGAATTTCAGTTGAGTTCCACCACGGAATATGTAAGCGATCGGCGCTATATTGAGTCTGATTTGCGAGGTTCGTTGGAACAGTTGGTATGACGTTTGCTGATAACTCACTAATTCTCGGTAGTGGATGCGCACTGCTGATGAGTCCCAAATATAGGACGAAACGGCCGTCCAGCAGTGCTTTCTGCATTCTGTTGAGGTTTCTTTCAGACTCACTGAATTACTTAATTATATATATATATATATATATATATATATATATATATATATATATATGGTTATCTCATGTTATTCACAAAGCTATTGAAAAAATCTATGCGCATGCAAAACATAGAAAGTAATCAATTCAGAGATCAACTTCGGCAGTCTTTGCTTTATCCCTGCTGGGTTCGGCAACAGGTATACCTGTTGACATTTCAGTATGTGGCTCTATCATCAATCCTCCGTCTTCACCAAAGTTCAAGGAGGTCTTTTACATTCTGCTTCGCTTCTTTCTCCCAACATCATGCCTCGTCATAGAACCCACTACAGAGCTTCCTCCTCTTCCCTATTATACACTAGTACCAATAAAATCAATATAAGTATTATCATAGTACCCAACAAAGATGCTCAGACCACTGTAATGATTCCAACATCATTCCAGTGTGGTTCTGTCTCTGTCACTACTCTCAATCTGCCCATTAATTGGTTTCTTTCTACCTGTCCCAACAACTTTGGGATATCATGAGGCTTAATCTTAGGGATACATTAATTAGAGATTCCCATAACACAGTCCAATTAATGGCCAGCGTATCCACAGGAGACAAAAAAGAATCTTTAGTGTCAAAGTGTTTTTCTGACTGATAAAATAGTAGTAAAGTTAAGGCCTACCCAAAGGCTGAGTATTCTATGAGTAATTGAATGGTAGCTAAATGGGGTTCTACTGTTATTGTTCCTTTCGACTCGCTATCACACACTTTAGATAATTCCATTCTTTCAAGTTATGGCCCTTATCCCATCTGATAAACTCATCTCCTAAGGTAACATTTCTCTAGTCAATGCCTCCGCTCAGGAATTTTCCTTGATCATCACATCACACAATTTATGGCCACTACTTACATAGATTAGATTTCTTGATTGTCAAACTCCCAATGCATTCATTCTGCATGTCATAGCTTCCTCGGGTGTTAACATCATAAATTTAGTTCTTCCCACATTAAAAACTATGTCTTCCGTCTCTAGTTTATACCCTAGTAACAACTCCTCCCTTTCCATCCGTTATAGGATATGGAATGGGTAAGTTGATTATCTTAAACACCTCAAATGTGCTTACCCTAGTCAATAAAGTTAGGGATACTAACACCAATAGCTTATCTTCGTTTTTCGGAGTAGAGCATCCCAGGGAGCTATAATAATGCCATAATCTACCCACAAGGTTAGCTGGCAGTCTCAACTTGTGAGATAATTGCTGCTTGCATCAAGCAGCAATTATTTCATATGCTCAGGAGTCACTATGCTTGTAAACAGATTCTCCAAGGCCAGCATATCAATCCGAGCACATGACCCAGTGATAAAAATGACTGCAAGGCTTACCTCAACCGAATGCTGTCATCAGTTGAAAGTACTGTTTAACAAATGTCTCTAGTTTCTTCATCTGGACTTCCTTTATTGCCATCACTTTCCCTAATTTCCAACTCACGTCCCGAACCCTATTGATCAACTATTGACCTACCTGTCCTACTAGATCAATTATAGTTACATTTAAGATTGAACACTTTCCCTGGTCACATGTGTCATCTATTTCTGGTTAATTTTTAGGGCATCTGATTTCCTGATAATTACTTTTAAATAGTCTTCCGATACCGTCCCAAAGAGTACACACAGGTTTTTTTCCTACTGTGGGTATCGCCGACCGCTTTTATCTCCTTCCTAGCAGATGTAGATCTCTTAAATTCTCATTACACTCCTTAACTATCATTATATTCTCTTGTCTGAAATTAATAACCTAAATATTCCATTTGTTTCAATCATTGATAACCGTGTTGCCCCTGCTATTTCCTTTCCCAATGTCCTTATTAAACCTCCATAAGGGCTTAAATCAATCACAAAGGTTATCATTCATTTGATTTGATGATAGTCACTTGTCTTCTTGAAAATAATGTTTTGTATATGTTCCTCCCAGTCACTGTTCGATCCTTTTAAGACTTCGTCCTTTGGTATTCTCTCATTGCGCCTTCTTTCCTTGTGAATTCGTCCTCCTCTCCATAATGGTCAATCCTTAAACCTATGCAAATTTATGGCATTAATTTGATAAGCCTTATCATCCACTTTTGTCTCCATCAACGGTTCATGTTCTAATCTTTGAATTTGCGACAATAGGTCTGCACAGGTGTTTTCCTTACCTGATAGATATTCTATACGGCAATTATAACCGCTTAGTTGAAACTAAACGGCGTCCTCTATTGAATTTTCTTGTTCGACCATTCATCCTCGAACAGATACCGTAATGGTTTGTGATCCGTTTTTATTACGAATTCTGCTCCGTCCAGATAACAATGCAATTTCTGGGGTGCGTATACAATAGTTTATGTGTCGCCTTCAAGTCCTTTCCTGTTGTCCAAACGTTCAACACCCAGAGCTGTTCAATGAAATAATCACTTCGATCCAGGCCTAGTCTTATCCCACCTTGTTTTGATCATAAGACCGGCAAGGACCAAATCGTCGTCGGGTATCTTCGTATCGGGCTGGTTCAAGTGGAATAAAGACGCAAGAAAAAAAGCAATAACTTGAATAAAAAAATGTTTTTATATATATTCTTCGTACAATACATGGTTAGTTTCGTTGTTATAATCTAACAGTTCGCGTACGGACAGTTACCGACGCAACCCATTTCTTAACTTAAACGTGACACTTTGGCTGCTTTGGTGAAGTTTGGCACAAGGCTGATACGCTCTTCAGGCAGATAGTCACGTGAGGTCGTTCTCGTCCGGGACAATTCTCCGCTTGTCGCTTCGATTCCTTCGTATTTATTGACATTCGCCTAAAACCGGGGTGGGGGGCATGATACGGTTGGGGAATTCAATATTTCTCTTATGTCCAACAAGAACCCCTTTCTGTAGTCTGGGTTCTGAAAATTAATTAAATTCCCAATCTGGGAGATCCCCCTCTCCCATAGGTAGCGGTATAGATGCGCCTCGATAACTTCTTCCTTCTCTTATTGACGTCTCACACCAACACTTTCCAATGGGGCAATTCCTCCACCTCCTTCGATATTTCATCTGCACCTGCCACCTTGGTCACTCTCCGGCCAATGCCACTCGACTGCTTGGCGTGGCTTAACTCTAAGGCCGTTAACCAAAAGAAATACCGTTTCAAATTTTGCCCAGTTTTTTTCATAATTACACACTGACCATATGGCCCCTTCCAAAAGGAACTTTATTCCCGGGTTTTTATGATAGATCAAATCTTATCCGTTACTCTCTACTTCTGTTTTTGTGACTGTTTTTAGAGACAGAACATCAATCAATTGCCAAAAGATCGCCACATGGACCTCTTGTGAAGTTATCGCTTTAGGTGACTTTTCTGATTCCTGAAAATTAAGCTTTCTTTTGAAAAGAGATATCTCCAAACTTTCTCTCGGTATATCCCTCGTTCTATTCATTAACCCTTCATTTACCAGAGCTAAATAGTGTCACATACAGGGGTTGGACAAAATAATTGAAACACTTGTTAAATTCAAAGAAAATGTATTTAATATGGAGTTGGTCCTCCTTTAGCCTCACATACAGCTTTAATACGTCTAGGAATGGAATCATATAGCTTCCTGACTTCATCCAGAGGAATTTTCAGCCATTCTTCCATTAACACCTGCTCCAGCTCTTTAAGACATGAGGGTCGAGGATAGTGGCTCCTAACTTGTTCCAAAATGAACCACAAATGTTTAATAATATTGATATATGGAGATTGGGGAGGCCACTCCATGTGTTCTAGCTCACTTTCATGCTCTTCATACCAATTCTTAACCACTCGAGTGGTATGTATTGGAGCATTATCATCTTGGAAGATGCAGTCACCATCAGGGGATAAAGTCTGGGCCATTGGATGAACATGATCTCTCAAAATGTGCAGGTAATCTTTGCTGTTGATTCTACCATGCAGGGCAACAATTGGACCGAGACATTTCCATGATATGGCGGCCCAAACTATCACTGATCCACCTCCATGCTTCACTGTTGGAAGAAGGCAGTCAGGGTTGTAAGCTTCTTTGGGCTGCCTCCACACATAAACTCGCACTGAAGTTGGGAAAAGAGAAAAAAACTAAACTCGTCTGAGAATATGACTTTCTTCCATTGGCATAGTGATCTCTGCACCACTTCAACCTCTTCTGAATCTTGCGAGTGGAGAGAAGAGATTTCCTTACTTATTTCCATGATATGCAGCCTTATGGAGCTCACGACGAACAGATTTAGTAGAAACTGGACTATTCAGATGATTATTCAACTCAGCAGTCACTTTGGCCGCAGTAGTCCGATGATTTTTTGCAACATTGCGTTTCAATGCACGTCGGTCCCTGCCAGTAAGTTTGCAAGTCCGGCCTGAATTGCTACGGTTGCTAGAAGTTTTGCCCGGTTTCTCAAATTGCGTCATAGTTCTGCAACCTTAGTGATCGAGGCTCCTGCCATACGAGATCCAACAATTTGCCCTTTTGTGAACTCAGAGAGGTCACAGATTTAGCTAAAGTTAAATAAGACAAAGACAAATTAAATTAGATAAATAAACGTCTTTACAATAGATACAACCTGCAATTACGAAGTTTTAGTTAAAGTTCTTAATATAGTAAGTCTTTGAAATATAGGAGTGGAATTTGCATCTGTTCCAATTATTTTGTCCAAACCCTGCATATTTCTTTCTCAATCACTGGCCATTTCTCCTGGGTGGAGAGTTTGTGTGATAGAAAATAAATTGGAATTTCTTCCTCCACAAATGGAATTCCTTGTTCAGGACAGGGCTGCATCAAACAAGTTCCAACAGCGCCATTAATTTGTTCAAGTCTGGATATCCCAGTAGGAGCACAACTGTTAATGGTTCCTTTAGTGCTAAAGGATTGCCGGCAATCTTCAGTCTACTTAAATAATATTTCTTGGTTAGATCTATAAGCAGGGTTGCGATTCTGGAAAATTGCGGGATAAATCTTCTACAGTGTCCATATATCCTTGAACTTCCATAGCCATTTGTGGTTCTAGCATCACCTTGACCATATCGATATCCAGCTTCCCTTCATTCTTATTAATAATAAAAACAAGATTTTGTTTCATCCTTATGAGACTGACATTTCTGTAATTTCAACTTCTGCTCTTTTAGTTGATTTAACACTATCTATAAATGGCGGAAGTACGCTCGCGTGTCTCTAAAAAACACCAACATGTCATCGATATATGCCATTGTAAAATTTTCCAGTTCATTCAGTACTATCGCCATGAGCTGCTGGAAAACACCAAGAGCTGCTGCCAACCCAATTGGCATAATGCTAAATTGATATAGTCACTAAAGTTCTATCCTACTCCCAAATCCAGAGTGGAAAAGCAAGTGGCTTTTCCTAACAAAGCTAAAATCTCGTCAATTATAGTGGGGGGTAGGGGTAAACTAGTGGCTCAGTGGTCTTATTCTGTCGACACAGAATCCGTGTTCTCCATCATGATCTCTCCCCAATTCTTGCATCTTTCAACATTTCTTGAACAGTTTGCCCCACTAACTCACTTTTGTAAATGGGAATTCTATACAGTCTTGAATTTAATGGTGGATGGCTGTCCGCCACTGTCTATTTTAATTTCTACAGTTTGAGTTCTTCCCAGATCCTTATCGTAATTTGCTATCAGTTGCTAAGAGTCAAAAAAAGACTGGGACACTTTTTCCCTAAAATCTATTGGAAACACAATCTCATTTTCATTGATTTTGGTAGGCTTATTTTTGCTAATTTTCTATTCTTTTTATACCAAACTCGCTCTGTTAGTTGTTTTTACTATCATCACTGGGGCTCTGCCTACTTCATTTTCTTTCACTAATGTTTCCAACATAATAACTTCCTCACCTTCAGAGTGAAACTCAGTTGAAAGAACGGATCGTTTACTTTCTCACTAGGGAATTCTAATCTACCGTACACTATATGAAGAGCTATTTTGATATCGTGTTCTGAGTATAGCTTTTCTTTTGCCTGTCTCCCACCAAATGGTATCTCTTCATCACCCAGTTGTAAAACAGGGGGTCCAAAAGAAATAGTGGCCCCATTAATCTAATTCAGGAGACACGTAAATCACCTTGGATAGTTGCCTTTTGTTTACTCAGCCGCACAGGCAAAAACAATCATTACTTCCAATCTCATTTTCTACCACCCGGCTGAGTAACCGTTAAATCTGCTATCTTCAACCAATTCTTCGCTATATTCAGCTGTTTTATAGATAAATGCTCGAGTTTTAAGTTTATATAGCATGCCAATTTGACTGCTTTCATCATAATCTCATAGACCCTTGTCTTTCGTTTCTTTCTCTTTCTTTTTAAGATCGCGTAGACACAACTTTTGTGGAAGACATCCAGCTGATTGATATGGACTCCACAATTCTGAGGTATACAACAGTATGGTCAAAATGGCTGCTCTAGAAACCTGTATTTTGGTGTCCAATTTGATGCCTCACTCCTTCCATAGGCAGTGGCGAAGCTTCCCAAATGCACTTGTAGCTTTGGCGATCCGATTTGTTGTTTCATCATCAATGGATGTATTTGCATTCAACTTACTAAATATGTAAATGTCTTCACATACTTCAAGTTCTCATGAATCTGTATAGGAGTGTCTAGATTTATTGTATATAAAATACAATTGTGGCACAAGGCTGAAAATGGCGGGGATTGGTTGAGGCTGGTCATCACTTTCTATCATATATCTAACCAATCAGATTCATGACCTATTCACTCATTACAATTTGCACATCCCATAAAAGAACTTATCCATCATCATTTAATCCTCCATTTACCACAATACCGCATACTCCCAGGAGACTTACAAAAACACCCCATGACATAAAAATTAACGATTATAAAATCCTATATAAAAAAGTCTGTGGATGATACGCAATGAGGGGGTAGGGAATGAACCCCAAAACAAACTAAAATATCAAAACAAATACACAAAATAAAAGGATAATTGACACTAGTTGGACCCGTCAAATCCTCAAAAGAATTCAGAGGCCCCGCTGTATTCTGCTTTTAGACAAAATCACTACGAGGCTTTATCACTAAGAGAGAGGGAAAGGATAAAATAAATACGGCGATGAGGAAAGAAGAAAGCTGACCCAGTCGAGATGAAAAAAGGGGCCAAAAACAAACTGGAGAGGTTGGGAATCCCGAATTGGATCATAACCAAAGCAGAAGCCGGGAACGACACCTAACCATATTAACTAGCTACATAAAAAGGGTCTGTCCTAACCAGGGGAGGGCTCCACAGGAAACCACCCCGATTTTACAGGGTTATGGTTAGACACTGTATAGGAGTATGTGGGAATTGATGAACTGGTGGGGGTTGTCTGACACCCCGACTCTGCTTTGGTCGAGGAGGCGGCTGACCTCTATAATGGTAAATCAAAAAGCTTTGCCTGCAACAGAGAAATGGTTGACGAGTTCTTGGGCTTTCTCTAGGAATGTTGCCACAAGTGCAGCATCGCCAGCAAACAGCAGATCCCGATTGACGCCAGTTCGAATAAGTATCTCAGCTTTGAACCGTTGGTGGTTGAAAAGGCCACCACTGGTTCGAAATTGAAATTTAACATCAGTGTTCATGTCACCAAAGGTATATTTGAGCATTACTGAAAAGAGGAGAGCAAAGAGAACAGGGGCCATGACACAACCTTGCTTCATGCTATCAAATGAATCAGAGATTACTCTAGCTTTCATCCCCCTCGTGAAAGGAGATTATAACATTAAAGATCTTGTCTGGGATTCGAAGCATTTTAAGAACTTTCCAGAGTGCTTCACTATATACAGTGTCGAAGGCCTTAGTAAGGTCAATAAACACCATATACAACCCTTGGTTCTTTTCACACACTTTTTAGGTTACTTGACGACGGAAGAAGATCATGTCAATAGTGCCACGACCGGACCTGAAACCACACTGTGATTCCTGCTAAATCTCACTGACGATGTGCTTGATAATCCTGTTCAGAATCAGTCTAGCTAATATTTTATCAGCAATTGACAGCACAGATAGTCCACAATTTGCCACAAACATTTCGATTACCTTTGTTCTTGTATAGGTGCTGAATTAAGGCATCATTGTAGTTTTGAGGAGAACACGATCAGCCCTCCATATTACTTTGAAGAACTTCTGTAGCATTTTGACTAACTTTTTAACACCATACTTGTAGATTTGGGGTGGAATTTCCAGGTGCTTTGCCTGAAGAGATTTGTGTGATGGAGTCCAAGACATCCTGCAAGGTTGGCTCAAAATACATTTCTTCTATTTCAGGACTTTGGAAAATGTTTGCAATAATATTTTTATCAGTGACAGATGGTCTGTTTAAAACAGACTTGTATGACGTGACTCCGTTCTTTGTAGGACCATAGATCTTCTTAAGACCTTCAAAGAAGTCCTTCCTATCTGCTGCTTTCTGAAGTTCTGTAGCCTTTTCAAACTACCAATTCTTATTCATTTACCTGATAGATCGATAACCTCACTTTTTCCACCTCAGGTACATGAGACAGTATGAAAGTGATATTGACGTCCCTTGAGGTTTTCTTCTTGGTAATGACAGTCAATTGGGTGCCAATTTTGCGATTGAGGATGTATACATGATGTCTTGAGGCATTTCGATGGCTGAAAGTTGTTCGTGATTAAAAGATTGAATTCCCTGCAAATAGAAAGGAGGCGCAGGAGTCCATGTGCCCAACACCATCATAACCTAGCACACCATCCAAGACCTGATGATCGTTACCCACTCGAGCATAGAAGTCCACCATTAGAATAAGTTTATCACTGTTGGGCGTGGGAGATGACATTACGGAGGTTGTAGAAGTAATATTTGTCTTATACAGAGCAGTTCATTGTGCGAGCGTAGCAACTGATAAGCGTAACTTATATATATATAATACACATATATATATATAATACATGTATATATATAATACATATATATATATAATACATATATATATAATACATATATATAATACATATATATATAATACATATATATATATAATACATATATATATAATACATATATATATATAATACATATATATATAATACATATATAGATAATACATATATATATTTATATAATACATATATATATATAATACATATACATATCATACATAAATATATAATATATATATATATAATACATATACATATATATGATACATATACATATATAATACATATATATATAATACATATACATATGTATACATATATATAATACACATATATATATATAATATATATACATATATATAATACACATATATATATATATTATATATACATATATATAATACACATATATATATATATTATATATCTATATATAATACACATATATATATAATACATATATAATACATATATATATATAATACATATATATATATAATACATATATATATATAATACATATATATATAATACACATATATATATAATACATATATATATATATAATACATATATATAATATATATATATATATAATATATATATAATATATATATATATATATATAATATATATATATATAATACATATATATATACTACATATATATATATAATACATATATATATACTACATATATATATATAATACATATATATATATAATACATATATATATAATATATATATATATAATACATATATATATAATATATATATATAATACATATATATATAATATATATATATAATACATATATATATAATATATATATATAATACATAGATATATAATATATATATATAATATATATATATATAATACATATATATAATATATATATATATAATACATATATATATAATATATATATATAATACATATATATATAATATATATATATAATACATATATATATAATATATATATATATAATACATATATATATATATAATACATATATATGTATATAATACATATATATGTATATAATACATATATATATAATACATATATATATATAATACATATATATATGTATATAATACATATATAATACATATATATATGTATATAATACATATATATATAATACATATATATATGTATATAATACATATATATATAAAATATATATATATATAAATTATATATATATATATAATACATATATATATGTATATAATACATATATATATGTATATAATACATATATATATAATACATATATATATAATACATATATATATAATACATATATATATATAATAAATATATATATAATACATATATATATAATACATATATATATAATACATATATATATATAATACATATATATAAAATACATATATATAAAATACATATATATATAATACATATATATATAATACATACATATATAATACATATATATATAATACATATATATATAATACATATATATATATATAATACATAAATATATAATACATATATATATAATACATATATATATAATACATATATATATATAATACATATATATATAATACATATATATATAATACATATATATATATAATACATATATATATAATACATATATATATAATACATATATATATAATACATATATATATATAATACATATATATATAATACATATATATATATAATACATATATATATATAATACATATATATATATAATACATATATATATATAATACATATATATATATAATACATATATATAATACATATATATATATATAATACATATATATATAATACATATATATATAATACATATATATTACATATATATATATATTTAATACATATATATATAATACATATATATATAATAAATACATATATAATACATATATATATAATACATATATATATATATAATACATAAATATATAATACATATATATATAATACATATATATATATAATACATATATATATAATACATATATATATATAATACATATATATATATAATACATATATATATATAATACATATATATATATAATACATATATATATAATACATATATATATAATACATATATATATAATACATATATATATAATACATATATATATATAATACATATATATAATACATATATATATATATATAATACATATATATATAATACATATATATATAATACATATATATATAATACATATATATATATAATACATATATATATAATACATATATATATAATACATATATATATATAATACATATATATATATAATACATATATATATATAATACATATATATATATAATACATATATATATATAATACATATATATTACATATATATATATAATACATATATATATAATCCATATATATTATATATATATATATATAATACATATATATATAATACATATATATATATATAATACATATATATTTCATATATATATGATACATATATATATATATATAATACATATATTTATAATACATATATATATATAATACATATATATATAATATATATATATATAATACATATATATATATAAAATATATATACATATAATAAATATATATATATAATACATATATATATAATACATATACATATATATGATACATATACATATATATATATAATACATAGATATATATAATACATATATTTATAATACATATATATATATATAATACATATGTATAATACATATATATATATATAATACATATATATATATATATATAATACATATATATAATACATATATATATATAATACATATATATAATACATATATATATATATATAATACATATATACATAATACATATATATATATAATACATATATATATATATAATACATATATACATAATACATATATATATATAATACATATATATATATATAATACATATATACATAATACATATATATATATATAATACATATATATATAATACATATATATATATATAATACATATATATATAATACATATATATATAATACATATATATATATAAAATACATATACATATAATACATATATATATATAATACATATATATATAATACATATACATATATAATACATATACATATATAATACATATACATATATATATATAATACATATATATAATACATATACATATATATAATACATATACATATATATATATAATACATATACATATATATATATAATACATATACATATATATGATACATATATATATATAATACATATACATATATATTATATATATACATATATATATATAAAACATATACATATATATTATATATATACATATATATATATAATACATATACATATATATAATACACATATATATATAATACATATATATATATAACACATATATATATATATATAATACATATATATATATATAATACATATATATATAAAATACATATATATATATAATACATATATATATATATATAATACATATATATAAAATACATATATATATATATATATAATACATATATATATATATAATACCCATATATGTAATACATATATATATAATACATAATACATATATATATAATACATATATATATAATACATATATATATATATATAATACATATATATAATACATATATATATATATAATACATATATATATAATACATATATATATATATATAATACAGATATATATAATACATATATATATATATAATACATATATATATAATACATATATATATATATAATACATATATATATAATACATATATATAATACATATAGATATATATATAATACATATATATATATATAATACATATATATATATATATATATAATACATATATATATATATAATACATATATATATAATACATATATATATATAATGCATATATATAATACATATATATATATAATACATATATATATATATAATACACATATATATATAATACATATATATATATATAATACATATATATATATAATACATATATATATAATACATATATATATATATATAATACACACATATATATATAATACATATATATATATATAATACATATATATATATATAATACATATATATATAATACATATATATATATAATACACATATATATATATATAATACATATATATATATATATAATACATATATATATATATATAATACATATATATATATATAATACACATATATATATAATACATATATATATATATATAATACATATATATATATATATAATACATATATATATATATAATACACATATATATATATATAATACATATATATATATATATAATACATATATATATATAATACATATATATATATAATACATATATATTACATATATATATATATATATATAATACATATATATATAATACATATATAAATAATACATATATATAATACATATATATATAATACATATATATAATATATATATATATAATACATATATATATAATACATATATATATATAATATATATATATATAATACATATATATTACATATATATATATATAATACATATATATATAATACATATATATATAATACATATATATATATATATAATACATATATATATATATAATACATATATTTATATATAATAAATATACATATAATACATATACATATATATGATACATATATATATATAATACATATATATATATAATAAATATACATATAATACATATACATATATATGATACATATATATATAATACATATATATATATAATACATATATATATATAATACATATATATATATAATACATATATATATATAATACATATATATATATAATACATATATATATATAATACATATATATAATACATATAAATATATATATAATACATATGTATATATAATACATATATATATGTATATAATACATATATATATTTGTATAATACATATATATATATATAATACATATATATATTTGTATAATACATATATATATATATAATACATATATATATTTGTATAATACATATATATATATATAATACATATATATATATATATATAATACATATATATATATATAATACATATATATATATATATAATACATATATATATATATATATAATACATATATATATATAATATATATATATATATAATACATACATATATATAATACATATACACATATTTGATACATATACATATATATATAATACATATATATATATATATAATACATATATATATAATACATATATATATAATATATATACATATATATGATACATATACATAAATATATATAATACATATACATATATATAATACACATATATATATAATACATATATATATATAATACATATATATATATATAATACATATATATATATATATAATACATATATATATAATACACATATATATATATAATACATATATATATAATACACATATATATATATAATACATATATATATAATACACATATATATATATAATACATATATATATATATAATACATATATATATATAATATATATATATATGTATATAATACATATATATATATAATACATATATATATATATAATACATATATATATATATAATACATATATATATATATAATACATATATATATATATAATATATATATATATATAATATATATATATATATAATACATATATATATATAATACATATATATATATATAATACATATACATATATATAATACATATACATATAATACATATATATATATAATATATATATATATATAATACATATATATATAATACATATACATATATATGATACATATACATATATATGATACATATACATATATATAGTACACATACATATATAATACACATATATATATATATTACATATATATATATAATACACACATATATATAATACATATATATATATATATATAATACATATACATATATAATACATATACATATATATGATACATATACATATATATATATATAATACATATTATAAATTAATAGATTTAAAAAATGGTTTTTACCGCTACACAGTGATAACCATGTTTCAGAAATGGAAGCTAAAGCCCCTGAATTTAATTTTGTTATTAAACCAAAGACATTAGTTCCATTTCCTCATCAAGCGAATTTTGGAGTAACTTACTTTTTAAAATTTACGGTTGTTAACGGCACAGGAAAGATTCATAGTTTGAGGGTTTCCAAGGTTACCGATAAATCCATTCATCTAGACAAGGGGGTGGTAAAGGGTTCAATTTTTAATTTTCGTTGTATCAGTTAATAGTTACATTTGAAAGCGGGGTTATGTTTAGGGATGGGTAGGGATGTATCTTTTAACAAATTCTGACATCCGCTAAATTCATGTCATCTGGGTTTTTTCCTAACGGCAAAAATTATTATGGTATTTTTTCTATTTGTATATTTAAAGATTTTGAGGGACAGTTTAGGCTAGAATATGTTTTATCCACCTTTCTACAAAATTATTTTTAATATTTAATATACTATACTTCTTTTTAAAAACCAAGTAAATGTATTAGGATTACTTACAGTATTTAAAATTATTTATTCTTATCGAGTATAAGTAAATATTATTTTATTTTATTTTATTTTATGTAAACTTTATGACAATGACGGCAAAGGTGGTTAAATTATTTCATTAATTCAATAAACTTTTATTTATAAATTCAGTATTATAAATGTATATATGTATGCATAAAGGACATTTAATGTTCAATATTATATTCTAACTTATTAATTTCATTTGACTTTCGGTGTTCACTTGGATTCTTTTCAGTGTTTGAATTGCTTTGAGAGACGTGTTATGGTTAGAGTACGTTTTATTTAATTACAAATCTAAATCTTTAAATATACAAATAGAAAAAATACCATAAGAATTTTTGCCGTTAGAAAAAAACCCAGATGACATGAATTTAGCGGATGTCAGAATTTGTTAAAAGATACATCCCTACCCATCCCTAAACATAACCCCGCTTTCAAATGTAACTATTAACTGATACAACGAAAATTAAAAATTGAACCCTTTACCACCCCCTTGTCTAGATGAATGGATTTATCGGTAACCTTGGAA